>VMDO01000833.1:0-191501 GCA_007922755.1 Pedetes capensis
TGGCAAAAACTCCCAAACTGGGAAAATGGCGTTTGAATATCTGGTTTGTAAGTTAGAAATCTAGGGAAAATGAAAGTAACTTGGTTGCACATTTGTACAAAACCCTTCCTGATTGGACAATTGGACTGAAAGCTAATTGGCGCAGGCCATTCCGTGGGTGAGCTACATAAAGAGATGCGCTGCGGCAGCTCGACCTTTTTGATACCCCTTTCTGCTCCTTCTTGCCGGTTCCTGCCTGGACCACTGATGAGGAAACAACTCTCCCGCTGCTCTCCCCGGGAACTTTGGTGAAGAAAGAATGCTCTCCCGTTGCAATCATCAACAAGGAAAAGAACCTGCTCTCCGTCTGATCAGTGATGAAGCAACAACTGTCTCCTCGTGACCACTGGGAGGACCAACCCAGGAATGTGCCCCTGGATGGCAAAAGCCCTGAGGCTTTTCCTTTCTCCCATCTCCTCTGGGGTCCCGAGGGCCGCAGGAGTCTGCGCCTCTCACCTGAGGGTCCCGAGTGAACTGTGTTTAGTATCTGTGTATGTGGCGGCGCCGCCCGTCCGAACCTCTAAGCCAGACCGGGAGGTGTGTGCCCCACATCGAGTTGGCGCCCGAATGTGGGGCCCAACACTCTTCATCTTCCTGCTGCTCTTCATCCTCTGCTCTGTCTGTTTTTCTTTTATACCTCTCTGTTCATTTCTTCCTTAGAAGAAGAGAGATAAATCTGACTTCTGCATATGGAAATGGATATATTTGTTGTGTCAAGTCACATATGATTTCAAGAGAATAATAATATTAACTGCATACAGCAAGAATAGGGATTCAGTTTTCTCTGACTCCAAAGATTTCTTATTTCCTGGGATAGGTAGAGAAACAAATATTTGTGGACCGCTCACTGTATACCAAGCACTGTACACATCTAATCTGAATCTGATGATAACTTGGTAAAGTACAGTGTTGTTGTTTTTCTGATGAGGACCTGAGGCAAAGAAAGGCCAATATCTTGTCTGATATCACACAAGCAATAAATGGCATAAGTTGTTATTCAGGCCATGCCAGCCATTATCAATAAAGCACATCATCTATGTCCTTGGCTCTTATTTGGCCAGGGGCAGACACCTGGACCAATTATGGGAGTACATGAGTTGTTTGGAAAGTGAAGCTGATGGATTTTTCTCTAGGTGAGATTTTTGATCCGGAATCCCTGAGAGTCTCTGAAATCTCCTTCCCAGCCTGGGGAGGGGAAGATGCCAGCTCTGCTCTGGGATCATCAGAACAACTTGCAAATCTGAAACACCGCTATTTCCTTCTTAATGGATTCCAAGACTTTCCTGGCTGTGTTCTGCACAATGCTTATCAAAACACATGCATTTGAATATGGCCTCTTGAGGGTCTATTTTAGAACAACAAAAAAATTAAAAACAGAGAACAATGTTTACTTTTTTTTCTAAGGCAACAAAAGCCTCTTTCTTATCACTCAGCAGGAGAGATGAGAAAGAAATCATGGTCATTGATGCTGCTGTTTACTAGCTGAGGTGCCAAAGATACCCATCTGTCAAGAAAATGTGTAGGATGCTGATCAAGCCTGGGGCCTCTGATACTGAACACCCCGTTGGGGACTCAAGACGCCACTCCAATGAGAGTGTGCCTGCCTGATGGTGCTCTGCGTCTATGAGAGAGTTTCCACCCATCTTCCAACTGAAAAAGAGCATGGGAAATTGCGTTGATCTTCAAAACAAGGGATGCACCCTCGGTCCTCATACATCAGAAACTCATTTTTAAAGATCATTTCATTTTTTACTTTGACAAACTAAAACAGCTTTTTTAAACAATACAATCAAAATAATGACCTCACTCCTCAGCCCTATTGAAGGTAGGTCTCAAAAGTAGGGTATTTCAGTGTGGTAGAGATGTGTTTCCAGCCTTCCATGGCCAATATTCCCTTCTCTTCTCTTTCTCCCTGGTGAATCTGTAAATCCTCTCCAATATCCTATATATACAGAGAGCAAGCTGGTGATACGTACATAATAGGTATGAGGGGTATGATCAAAAATTATGGTGAATACTGCTGCCAAGTGCCATCCACCAGATGCCACTTTCTGAAGCAGTTCTGGAAGTCCTTTTTCGAAGAGTGTCTTTAGTTTCATCCTCTATCATGACAAAACTCCAGTTCACACATAGCCTTCGTGTACGGCAAGTTCTGTCAAGTAAACATTACAGTGTGTCCTCATCCACCCTATTCACTGGATCTGGCATAGTGTAACTTCTGGCTCTTCCTCAAAGTCAAAATGACCATGAAAGTAAATGTTTTAAATGTATTCAGAACATCAAAGTGGCCATGACAGTGCAACTAAAGACGAGAGAGGATGCCCAGAGATGCTTCAGGAAGTGGTGAGAATGATGGGATAAGTGGGCTCAGAGCCAGGGGGAGTATTTTGGGGGGAATTAATAGCAATGTGTCTTCTACTTTAATGATCTTTTGAAATTTAAACATTCATTGTATTTTTGAATCACATCTCATAATTTATATTCTTTTGTTGATTGATGCTGGAGATTGGGAAAAGTACTTAGACCCTAAGGTACTCACTTCCTTGTTGCTGTTAGGGGTTGTCGAGTCAATGTCTGACTCACTGAGACTCTAAATACAATGGGCGAAACACTATTGTCAATGCTTCTCTGCTATACATAGGGTTTTCAATGGCTAGTTGTGTTTTTTGGGAGTGGGTTGCCAGGTCCTTCTCTCAACCAACAGCACCTGGTGTTCCCAGGCGGTCTCCAATCCAAGTACTAACCAGGCCCGACCCAGCTTAGCTTTCTTGATGTGACAGGATCAGATGCCACAGTGGTACAGCTGCAGGCACTCACTTCCTAGGAGCTCCCAAATCCACCTGAATCGTGTGCAATGCTCTGGTCAGATGTCATACTGTGCCCAGAGTGCATAAGCAATGACAAGGACATGAGCATCACCTCTGGAGACAAGAATCCTCCATGTAGGTGGAGGTGGTTTTTGAAAGACTCATTCTTTTTCTCTGTCCTGTGTAAAAAGCAAACATTTTCAGGATTTGTTTTAAATATATGTTGTCATGGTGACATAGATGGAAGTGTGGAATGAGCAGGGTTTGAGAAAACATGGCAAAGGGTTTTATCTTTTTACAACTTTGTCAGAAAGCTCTTGTTTTTTGCTGAGCTTAAGACACTGCCCTAGCATTGCTAGTAGGCATCATATGGACAGCAAGGCATGCTAACTATGAGCAATCCATAGAGCTATCCCATGATTTCAGAGTACCATAGGTAGGAGCTGGAGTGTCTCTTGAGCATAAGAACATAAATAAAGCAGTTAACTTGGTGTCTGTTGCATAGAAAACCAGCTATATACTAACCTCTATCTTTTTTGTAATCTCTTTGATATTATAGAGTTGTATTATTATTCCTCCTAGTTACCCTACCCCCACCTCCCCTATGCTCATTCTCCTCACTGCATTTTCCTGAGTTTCTTTGGGTGGGAGGCACTGTGATGGTCATTTGAGAGATACACTTCTAGGCTGCATGAAGGGGTTTGGATGTATTGTTTCCTCTGTCTGCTCACTGCCTCTCCCCCCTTCACCTGTTAACCCCTATTCATGCTTTGGATATTATTTCACATGTCATTACTCTAGGAAAGCCATCTTTGACACCTCCTCTACCTGATCCTGTACTTTTCCTTCAGAGAACTTACAATTAGTGATTATGATTTATTTGAGGAACACAGTCTTCCCCCTCCAGAACACAGGTTCCACGAGGGCGGAGACAGCTCCTGCTTTGTGGCCAATGACAACTCAGCACTATCTGCCATATGGACTCTGGAAATATTTATGGAAGGAGTTAATGAAATGTGACATTACACCTACTGACCAGGAGTCACTGAATGCTTCACAGGAAGGCCTGCACTGAACTCTGGGCAGCAGCATGGGTCATGTTTCCAAAGAGCTCACAATTGGTTTGGGAAAGTTAATTGGTTGGAAAAGAGATCTTGTGATTTGCAAAAGTATGTTTATTTATTTTTTATAAAGTACACTGCTTCAAACATCATAATTATTAACAGAGTAACATTGTTACCTAATGAAAGTGCAATAATTGACAGGAAAATTTATGTCAGATATGTAGACAAATTTCTATGGCTGATGTTTCACATATATTTTGTCACTTTCTGTCCTGTTCTTTGAACTTATGAACAGAACTGTATGATCTTCTTCCTCTGTTGTTCATCAGTACCATTTCTTTGCATTTATTTCAGTGTCAATGTACATTGTTGTTGTGATGGGTGACTTCGGGAAAAACACCTATGTGGTGGGTGCTTGATGTGATATACCGAGATAAATCTAGAGAGTTTAGAAAGACATTTATTTAAAGGTAGAGGGATATGGATTAGATACTCATTAAAATTCTGAAAAATAGACTGACCTCAGCTTTAAAGCGAGAGAACAAACTATAAGGAAGATCTCCGTTGAGATTACTTGATGAAATACTTAGTTCCCTTATCTGCAAAAGGCTAAGTATGACTGTCATAGAATTAATATCCAAAAATATTATTCATTATTACAACTGTTTTATTGTTTATTGTTTGGTTGAATCCACAGCTTTGCACATTTGAGGCAAGTACTCCACTACTGAGCTGCAACCCCAGCCCCTTTTTTATTTTTCTATTTTGGGACAAAGTCTTGCTAAGTTGCACAGACTGCCTCTGGCCTTAACTGATGATCATCCTACCTTAGCCTCCCAAGTCGCTGGGATTACAAGTTTGGGCTATAGCGCCCAGCTGAGAAACATTTTAAAAACAAAAAACATGAAAAATATGAGGTTAATAATTTATTCTTAATTTAAAATTATTTTATTGACAAATAAAGAAGGTATGCATTTAAGGTGTACAACATGATGATTTATTATATGTGTACACTGAGTAAAGATTATCATGATTAAGTTAATTAACATATGAGTCACCATCATGGTGTACATTTGATTCCCCAGAACTTATTCATCTCTTGTAATAGTAAGTTTGTGCCTTTTGACCACCATCCGCCCATTTCCCCCACCTCAGCCTTTGGCAACCGCCCTTCAATTCTTTGTTTTTATGAAATTGACTTTTTTAGATTCCATATAAATGAAACCACACAATATTTATCTTTCTGTGTCTGGTTAATTTCACTTAATGTAACATTATATAGGTTCATGTATGTGGCCACAAATATCAGAATTTCCTTCTTTTTATGACTGAATTGTTGTTGTTAGTTTCCACCGAGTTGGTGTCTGACGCATAGTGACCCTATGTACAACAGGCGAAACAGTATTGTTAATGCTTCTCTGCTATACATAGGGTTTTCAATGGCTGATTGATTTTTGGGAGTGGGTTGCTGGGTCCTTCTCCCAAGTCTACAGCCCCTGGTGATCCCAGGTGGTCTCGCATCCAATTACCAAACTAGCCTGACCCTGCTTAGCTTCCAAGATCTGATGGGATTGGACACCACAGTGGTATGGCTGCAGGCCATGGCTGAATAGTATTCCTTTATATGTACACCTGTATAGGTATGTGTGTATATGTGTCATACTTTATCAAATCTATGGACATGTATGTTATTTATATATCCCTTGGCTATTGTGAATGGTGCAGATATTTCAGGGTGCAGATAGCTCTTCAAAATTATGATTTTATTTCCTTTTGGTATATTCTAGGAAGAGGGATCTAAAGCATATGGCAATTCTAATTTTAAATTTTGGGAATATGCATACATTTTTTGTAGTGCCTGTTTATAGTTAATAGTTTTATTAAGAGTTCATGCTCTTAATAAATGTGCAAAAGACCCATACTTATAATGTACAAAAGAAATTCAAATAATATATATGGAAAAATATTCACTCTTCCTAGTTCACCTGTTTAAGTTTAGTGAATAGGACAATAAAACTGATAAGACTGGTAAAATTAGAAAGGAATTCAAACACAGGCATAAATGGTAAACTGTGCTAAGCAATTGTCATCTAAAACACTGAAAACCCATATACTCACACATCAAAATTTTAACACATCATCTTTTCTTTATATTGGTGGAAGATAGAAGCCATTAAATAAAACTAAAAATAGAGAATTGGTTAAAGTATTTTTATGTGCCCAATATTATGCAATTATGAAAAAGGTAAGATGCATCATCTGAAGCAAATATATATGTTGTTGCTCTTGAGTCAGTGTCTGACTCATGGCTACCTTACCCACAACAGGCAAATACTATTGTTAGTGCTTCTCTGCTATTCATAGGGTTTTCAATGGCTGATTATTTTTTGGAAGTGGGTTGCCGGGTGCTTCTCCTAAGCCTACAGCATCTCATGTTCCCAGATGGTCTCCCATCCAAGTACTACCCAGGCCTGACCCTGTTTAGCTTCCGAGATCTGATGGGATTGAGCACCACAGTGTTAAAGCTGCAGATATATATATATATATATATATATATATATATATATATATATATATACACATATATGTATATATGTATATACAGTTGGTAGAGTGCTGCGCTGCAGTCTCTGAGGTCCCAAGTTCAATTCCCAGCACCGCAAAAATGGGAGAAGGGCCTGGCAATCCACTCCCAAGGCAATCCCGAAACAGTCAGCCATTGACAACACTGTGAGGGTCACTATGAGTCAGATGCCGACTTGACGGCACCTAACAACAATAACAACATGACATTCCTATATGTGCATCAGGTCATTATGCAGTGCTTTCTTCAGGTAATTTGGCTTCTTCTCACCCTTATTATTTATCTTTCTTTCTTTCTTTCTTTCTTTTTCTCTTGTGGCACTTTTGGGTTGAACCCAGGGTGGTCTCGCACATTCTTTGCAAGTGCTCTACCACTGAATCGTATCCTTAGCCCTTTTTTTATTTTTATTTTGGGACAGGGTCTCACAAATTATATATATATATATATATATATATATATATATATATATACACACACACACACACACACACACATATACATACATACATATACATACATATACATACACACACATATATACATATATATGTATATATATAAAATCATATCATGTGTATGATGTCAACTTTGGAAAGTAACATGGCAGCACTTATCCTAACTTAAAATGTCCCCTGATCTAGTACTTTCACTTCCATACAATATTTTCTACAAATTTTCTGTCTTATAGAGCATGTACACAAAGATGTATTACAAAATACACACTCCTTATAGCAGTATTAATTTTTAGAGCAAAAAGAGAAACAATCTAAATATCTAACAATAGGAGTATCTCTTAATTAAATTAAATTGTGATTTTTGGTATACTAGAATATTACATAGTCAGTGAAAAGAATGATAGGTCAGGCTGGGCATGGTGATGCTCTCCTGTAATCCTAGTACTCAGAATACTGATGCAGGAGGATCATGAGTTTGAAGCCCAACCTGGGCTAAGTCTAAGTCTAACTCTAATGAGACTTAGTGAGACTTTTTAAAAAATGCCAGCATGGAAAGATATCTAAAATATATTGTTAAGTTAAACAAAATCAGTCCAGGTATGGTGGGGCATGACTGTCATCCTTGCTACTCAGGAGGCTGAGGAAGGCAAATCGCTTGAGCCTGGGAGTCCCAGGGCAGCCTAGGCAACAAAGTGTGATCTTGTCTCTTAAAAAAAGAAGTTGGTAAATAGTGTGGAGAATATAACCAAACTTTACTAAAATGAAGCAAGCAATATGTGCATAGTTTAACACATAGCTGTATATAAATCTATACAATAAGTTCAAGAACAACACAGACCACTCAGATCTTTGAGAAGGAGGAGAGTTTGGGAACAGAGGAGGGGAGTTTCATTTTTTACTCTTAGGCATTCCTGTATTGTTAATTTTTTAAAATGAAGGTCTTAAAATAATGCATTTCTTGGCTAATGATAAAATAATGGAAGAACAAAAGCTAAAACACAAGGAAGTAAAAGAGCAAAATAATAAAAAATGACAATGGTTATTTTAGGTCATGACATTAAGGGTGATTTATTTCCCCTCTGTTCCTCCTTCCCCCCAAGTACTATAATATGGTTAGACTCCTTTCATATTTCAAATTTGGAAAGAAAATTTTTGTCAGGTATAACTTTTCCTGAAGGACAATGGCTGGCAAACTCAATTTTGTAACATGTAGTGGAAGAAGGTGGAGAGAAGTACTTAGTTATCCAGGTTGGAATTATAAAATTCTTCCAAACCAGAATAGTTTCAATTTACATAAAATGAAAGTTCACATAATTCTGTGTGTCCTGATCTTCTCCCTCCTGTTTTTGGTGGGGGAAGAGGGATTGAGGTAGGGCACTTGTCATATAACAAACAATAGGGATTTTCAATTCTCTAAAGGTTGGGGATCACTGCTTTAAGAACTAACCATCTAAGATAGATGACATGTGACACAGACAGTTATAAAAAGTAAAAGACAAGCAGACAACTGTACAAGTATCGAAAAAATGAAGTATTTACATTATGCATGAATAATATATCTTTGTGCACGTCTCTTGGGTGCACCTGTCAAGTTATCTTTCTTTTGTCTCTTTGATGTTTATTTTCAAACCATTTCTACCCTGGAAAATCTTTTTGTATTGCTTTGGACCCTCTAGAAATGGCTGACTAGGACATACACTTTCTGTCTCCCCAATGTTTATAGGGCTTCCTTTCCCCATAATTTTCACTTTCTGATTTGTTAGCTTAATTTAAGCTAGGTGCTGACTGGATAAGGATGATTCCGTCTACCTTAATGTTCGTTGTGTCCTCTCTACCACATTCTGGCGGCTAATAATGGTTAAATAATTTACGACCACTACAGGAAATATTTTCTCAGACTACACATGTAAACTGGTTTAAAAACTCCTCTCAGTAAAACCCAAATGGTTGAATGCATTCCTAACCATATTATTTTCAAAATAACAAGAACAAGCACTACAATATAAAGAAGTAAAAGAGCAACATATCCAAAAACAGTAATGGTTATTTTTAAATCATGAAATTAAGCTTGATTCACTCCTCTTTTTCCCCCAAACTACTACCATATGGTTAGACTTCTTTTATATTCAGAATTCAGAGGAAAAGACTCAGAAATGAAACATTCAGTAGTTGTTTGCTTTGAAAATAATAGTTGCTGATGGATCAACCCCCAGAGCCTTATGCCCCTGTCTTGTGTTGTAGAAACTGCCTCAGATTTGTGGGCTGCATTTACGTTTCCATGTTAGTATTTCTCACCCTGTGTGGAAATTCCAGCAAGGATATTTAATAATTCAACATAAAGGAGGAATAATATTACAGCTTAAAATTAGCCCAAGAAAGGAGAATATAACCTATTATATAAAAAAATAATAAGAAGGGTGCCGGGCAAGGTGGCACACCCCAGCAGCTTGGGAGGCGGAGGCAGGAGAATAGTGAGTTTGAAACCAGAGGCAACCTGTGTAATTTTGTGAGACCCTGTCCCAAAATAAAAATAAAAATAAGAAAGGGGCTAAGGGTACGATTCAGTGGTAGAGCACTTGCAAAGTATGTGTGAGGCCACCCTGGGTTCAACCCAAAAATACCACAAGAGAGAAAGAAAGAAAGGTAAATAATAAGGGTGAGAAGAAGCCAAATTACCTGAAGAAAGCACTGCATAATGACCTGATGCACATATAGGAATGCCATAGAAATTGGAAACTAGAATGCACACTGAAGAGGAATGTGGAGACAATTACTTTTAAGTGTAAAATCAGAAGAGTTAAGGCAAGAAACAAGATGTTACCAGCAAGACATTAAAAAGGAATCATGCTGCAAAGGCTTAATCTCGCCACACCACATCTCTTTTAGTCCCCCAGAGTGTCTGGGCATAAGGAAAGTACTTGAGACCACTTTTCTTCACTCTGTGGTTGATGCCAATGCAAATGGATGGTTCACTTGGGAGATCTTGGGCTGGAGATCCAGTTCAAGTTTTGATCCTGAGCTGCTGCTGTTAAGTTTGATCATTCACTGCAGGGCCAGGAGTCAAGGTCAGGTCCCTGGCACCTATCTCTGAAATGTGGACTAGTTCTGGGCAGTGTCACTTGCTTTCAAACTCATCCCTGGCTCCGGAGTCAAAGAAAGAGAGATGGTGAGTAACACTCCCACCTATTGCTAAAAGCTGCTCTTGACATAGAGCTTTTTCCTTTCCTTTCTCTGGGGAGTAAGTTGATGCTACAGGTAAGTTTCTTATTTGGAATTTCAGGCTTTGACATTGTTTTTCTCCTATACCCAGGCAAGGCTCTTCCCATCTCACCCCCAGAAGCCCAAGTTTCATCCTTTCTCTCTCTTTTTAATGAAATATGTCTGCAAAAAAGGATCTCATACTCTCACTAACTCTAAGGTAAATTTCTGGTGAGGTTTCAGTTGTAACCCAACATTCTGGTGTGTTTGCCACTGGCCTGAAAGCAATGCAGGCAGGAGTGACTAACTGGAATTTTAGTCACTGCTTGTCCAGTGATTACTGAACTACTGATCCCAGTTATTATTGTTGTTAAGATTTCCCTGCTTATAAACCATATGTTTCCAACCATAGCATGCTGGCATCTGATCCCGCCTGACCTCAGAAACTAAGCTTGGTCAGTCTGGTTCATCCTTAGATGGGAGACTGCCTAGGAACACCAGCTACTGCAGGCTAGGGAGAAGGACCTGGCAGTCCACTCCTGAAATAATTCGCCATGAAAACTCTATGAATAGAGAAGCACTGACAATAGTGCCAGAATGGCACAGTGTTGGAGAATGTTTCATTCTGTTGTACATAGAGTCAGTATGAGTCAGACTTGACTCGATGACACCTAACATAAAAAAAAAATTATTGACCATAAAAAACTTGACTAAATATAATTAAACTTATAGATATGCCTAAAATCATATCTATAAATGTGATTAAGATTTTAATAATAAAGATAGAAGCACAAAACAAAATAACAACAACAACAACAACAACAACAACAAATACATCGTATACTTTTAAAGGCTATACTTACCAAGGGCTGGGATTTAGCTCAGTTAGGAGAGCACTGCTCTGTAGTCTCTGAGGTCCTGAGTTTGATTCCTAGCACTGCAAAAAGGGGAGAAGGACATGGCAATCCACTCCCAAGGCAATCCTGAAAAAATCAGCCATTGAAAACCCTATAAGGGTCACTATGAGTTGGACACACAACAGCACCTAACAACAACAACAACGTACTTATCAAAATGAACTTATCAAGTTGTTCCTCCACTAATGATCTTATGCTTTGATATAATTTTAATTAAACACAAAGAAATATGTTAGGACATATAGTATTATAGTGGATAAAAATGTGATTTCTGTGGGAAATTTATTATTAATATTGGCTGTTTGTTTTTCTCTACTAATTTGAGGTACCTCAGAGATCTTGGGAGGAGGTATCTTATTCAATTGATTTAGTAACTAGGTAGGTAAATGTGAGCTTTCTGTTACTGTGGGAAGGTACCTGAGAACATTAACTTAAAGGTGGAAGGATTTATTTCAGCTCATGGTTTGAGAGGCTATAGTCTATGGTGGGCTAGTTGTGTTATTATTGGGCCAATGGACAGGCAAAACATCATGGGGAATTCATGGTAGAGCAAAGCTGCTTATCTCATGGTGTGCACGAATGGGGAGAGCTGGGGGCAGAGAGACCAGAGACCAAATGTCTCCTTCAAGGACATGCCCCAATGACCTAACTTTCTCCCACTAGGCCCCACCTCCTAAAGGTTCTATCAGATCCCAATAGTACAACAGGCTGGTGACCAAGCCTTTCACACATGGTCTCTGTGGGACATTTGAGGTCTAAACCATAATAGTAAATGTTTTTCAGAAGATAGATTTATGAGAAGGAAGAATATGTGCCAGAGACTTGTTTGGTTTCTTGAACTCTGACCTGGTTTATTTGTAAGGAACAATATGGTTGCATGAGAGGAAATGTCTCCAGGGAAAATATAAGTATCTCAATGTAATATGCTTCTCTGATCCTTCCCCTTGAAATCTACATCCAATAAATCACCAGGTCATGTAATTTCTGCCTCAAAAATGTATACTTCATCTTACCATGCCTCACCAATGCTACAGTTCAAGCATTAGCTCAAGACAACATTATTTAATTATTCTCCTTGCTTGTTCTCCTTGTTTTCCCATTTGTATTCCCCTCCCTGCATCCCCACCCTTTATACAACAATGGGCTCAAAAGGTACTTCAGGTCACATCACTTCTCCCTTAAAACTCCTCCAAAGGCATCCCAACCCAACAAAGCAAAACTCTAAAATTTCTTCCTGAAACCTATGAGACCTTGAGTGCTATGTCCCCAGACTTCCTCACTGATCTCTTTTGTTTTTACCTCACCTCATCCCTTGAATTTCAGCTACAATGGGATTTTTCCTTGTGTTTGAAACAGGACAGTAACTCCTATCTCAGGACGTTTGTTCCATTTGTCTACTCTGCCATGATTACATTTCCCTTAGATCTTCATGTGGCTGCCTCTTTTGAAGAATTTAAGTTTCAGTGCCATGGCCCTGTTCAGAGAGGTTTGCTCTGACTCAATTTCCTCCCTATCTCTTCCTGACTCTATTTCATTGTTCATTCCATTTTTCATAGCATTATCACTATCTGGAATTATTCCCTTTGCTTGCTGATTTGTGTAAGTATAATTTGTTTCTTCATACTAGACCATATGCTTCACAGGAACAGGGACCTTGTCTTTCTTGTTTATTGTTGTGATTCCAGAGACGAGAACAACACCTTGCCACTTAATTGGTGCTCAGTAAATATTTGTTGAATATTTGAAGAATAATATCAGAAAACATACTCACTTAATTTGAACACCAGTAAAGTATTAGAACAAGTCATCAAAATCATTTATAAGCAGATAGCAAACAAAGGTCGTGCCTGAAAATAAGATGCTTTGATGAAATGATTAGGCCAAATGGTTCAAAGATGATTTATTTTGGACAGAACAAAAGTTAACATGCTGAAATCATGGCTAGTTGTACTGGGTTGGTAATGAAGCTGAAAAATAAACATCAGTCAAAGTGGACGTTTTAGTATGTTTTGTTCTCTTTTACAAAAACAGTACTATTTTTAAATGACTTGGAGCTTCCAGTTCTGTTACAATGACTCATCAGCTTGAAAAATGTGTTTCTTCAGGGAGGGAGGAAACTTTTAAATTCATAATTCATTTGTTGCAATGTTCATTTATTAAAGCACAGATGTATTCTCTTACAGGCTTCTCTTTTTGTGACATTATGCCTGTCTTTTCTTCTTTTAGCTTTCTGCATGTGTGTGCATACATATAAATAAGAAAGTATGAGATGCAGCTTATGTTAGTAGAAAGAACATTTTTAATATGTTCATGTGTACTCGGGCTCATGCTCTTTTATATTCCATTATAATTAGGGATGCGATTTTAAAGCATGGAGAGAATATGAACGCAAAGAATGTATACCTTTTCCTCTCTTTATTTATGGCTCCCAACAAGAATTTCATCAAGTTCCTGTCTGGAAATATGACTAAAACAGAGCAGTAAACAAAGCTCACAGAAATCTCTGAATTAATTGAATTTTTCAGTTTCATACTAACCCAATGAAACAACAGGTCCCCTGTGGAGGAGAGGGTATAATCTATGCATTCATCTCTGTGTACTACCCTTCTTGCTTAGGTTCTATTAAAGCACTGCAATCATTAAGCCAGTGTGCAAACCACCAAATTAAACAAAGAGGTTATTTTTACAGAAAGGGATGAGAGGCAAGGCAAAGCATTTTTTAAAATAAAAAATGACTTTTTCTTAAAGCTCAGAACAGTAGCAGAAGGCTTTAAGAACATAAACATAACCAATCTGTCTATTCCGGGGGATAAAGGCTATGTTTCTTAAACATAAAAGAACGAAATTTCTAAGTAGCAAGCAAGTTGGAAGCATTTGCATAATGGATTCTATTTACATAAATTACGTTGCTTATAGCACTCATCTGATAAGACTTGGCAAAAGTGCAAGGCAGAAGTTGAAGTGGAATAAAAAGAAGGGTGCACTTTCTGGCTTTTCTCCATTCTTCGAAGTCTGTGTTTCTTCAGGGGTTAATGTGTGCATTTGCCCCAAACTTTATAACCATGAGTGTCAAAAAGAATTAGATTTGGTCATTCCTGTACTCTCTGTACCCTGTACCCTGTTTTGTTCTCTTTTATGAAGGCAAAAATGAGTGCATCTGTCAACTACTGGAGCATGTTAACTCCTGTATGTTGGGATTTGACAGCCACTGGCTGTGAATTTTCTCACCATAACAACCAAATGAAAATGTCAGCAATGAATCTTTCTGTTAAGTGCCAGATTTTCTCCTCCTCATATACACCATTTCCCTTTGACTAAATAGGAAACTTCAGTCTTTTACATGGCTCCAAAGAAAATAGTCTCCTTTTAATGGTCTAACATGGCAGCTTACAGTGTACAGTCCCTTCAAGAGTGGGTATGAATTGGGGGTGTTAGGTAAAACTTCAGGTACATTTCTATAAGAATCTTAAATTCAGAAAGAAAATTCTGGGATTCTCATGGATATTAGGATGTAGAGAGCAGAGCAATAGGGCAATTCTCCATTACTTTTTGGGTTTTTCTGTTCCTGTTCTGTACAGCCAGCAAGATTTTATCTAACAAAAAAATTGCAAATGATTGAAAGAGCTAACTATTCACATCCTGACTTTCTCTTCTAACTCAAAATCTTTTATCTGATCAGAACTGGAAGAAACAGTTCTTATTTATTCATTAAGTTCCAGACTCTAGAATTTCATAAACATTGATTTACACTAATTCATCCACAGTGAGATTGGTCTTTGCAAATGTATAAATCTTTGGTCACACTTAGTTAGAAATGTGTTTTGGCTATAGATAAGAGTATATGTGACTCAGGGTGTTTTTAGAAAATAAGAATTTATTTTTGTAACATGACAAAAAATTTATACTTGTATAATTTTTGGTATTGTTTCGGCTGTTCAATGATGACATAGGAAATCCAAGTTTTCTTTTTTTTGTTTCTTTTTTTCTTTCTACTCTAAAATCCTTAATGTACTGGCCTTAGTCCCCATGCTTGTTGCTTCATGGTTGCAAGATGGTGGCAGCTTCATATATGGAGACTTCTTTTGATTCAGGAATAAAGGAGACATGGAAAAAAAAGAGGCAGGCCAGGAGCATCTGCTCTTTTTAAGAGGCAAGAAACCACCCCTCTCTTCGCTATAGTTTAGATAAATGATCCCAAAAGCCTGTGTGTTAAAGGCTTGACTCCTAGCCCGTGGCAGTAATGGGAAGTAGTGAAACCTTTAAAGGGTGTGGCCATTGGGGATGTGCCCTTGGAAGGGGTATTGGGACCCCAGCTCCTTCCCCTCCCCCATTTATTTCTCAGCTGCCATGAGGTGAATAGCTCATTCCACCATGAGCTCACCACTATCATGTTATGCTTTACCACACGTCCTAAAACAATGGGACTGAGTATAGCCCATACCTCTGAAACCAAGAGTCAAAATAAGCTTTTCCTCTCTTTAAATTGATTATCTCAAGTATTTTGTTATAGTAAGAGAAAGTGACTAAAACACCTTCAGTTTTCCTCTCTCCCCTAGCCATTTCACCACAAGGTGTTTTTTTATTTGTTTATTTTCTTTTTTGATTATGTTTTATCAGCCAGAATTATGTCAAATGACTACTTCTGTTTGCTAGCGAGGATAAAGAAATGAGTATTTAGCTTTCACAGGCATCTAATGAACACTGGAGGTGCTAATTTGTTTATGCCAAGAGATTTGGGAAACAGCTACCTGGCCAACTGATTGAAAGAGATCCATATTAATGCCAATTCCAAAGAAAGGTGCTCCAACCAAATGTGGAAATTATCGAATGATATCATTAATATAACATACAACTAAAATTTTGCTGAAGACCATTCAAAAGCAACTGTAGCAGTATATAGACATGGAACTGCTGGAATATCAAGCCAGATTCAGAAGAGGGTGTATAACCAGGAACATCATTGCTAATGTTAGGTGGATATTAGCTGAAGGCAGAGAATACCAGAAAGATGCCTATCTGTGTTTTACTGACTATGCAAAGGCATTTGACCTGGATGATAATAAATTATGGATAACATTGTGAAGAATGGGAATCTTAGAGCACTTATAATTGTATTCTTGAGGAATCTGTACATGGACCAGGAGGCAGTTGTTTGAACACAGCAATGAAACACTGCTTGGTTTAAGATCAAGAAAGGTGTGTGTCAAAGTTATATCCTTTCACCACACTTCTTCAATCTTTATGCTGAGCAAATAATCTGAGAAGCTGGACTTTATGAAGAAGAATGCAGCATGATGATTGGAGGAAGACTCATTAACAACCTGGATTATGCAGATGACAGAATTCTCCTTGCTGAAACTGAGAGGATTTAAAACATTTACTGATGAAAGTCACAGAACACAGCCTTCAGTACGGATTGTGCCTTAACATTAATAAAACAAAAATCCTTACAACATGGTCAATATGCAGCTTCATAATAAATGGAGAAAAGATTGAAGTTGTCCAAGATTTTTCTTTACTTTGGTTCTACAATCAACACCCATGGAAGCAGCAGAAATGAAAATACACATTGCATTGAGGAAAGCTGTTGCAAAAGACCTCTTTAAAGTGCTGAAAAGTAAAAATATCATGTTGAAGATGATGGTGTGCCTGACTCATGCCATGGTATTTTCAGTTACATCATGTGGTTATGAAAGCTGGATGGTGAATAAGGGAGACAGGAGAAGAATTGATGCTTTTGAATTATGTTGCTGGAGATGAATATTGAATATACTATGGACTGCCAAAAGAACCAACACATCTGTCCTAGAAGTACAACCAGAGTGCTCCTTGGAAGCAAGGATGGTTAGACTGTGCCTTACATATTTGGACATGTTGTCAGAAAGGCCCAATCCCTGGAGAAGGACATCATGTTTGGGAGAGTGGCGGCAGGTCAATGAAAGAAAGGAAGACATCAACTAGATGGATTGACACAGTGTCTGCAACAATGGTCTTAAATGTAAATAAGATCATGTGTCTGGCACAAAATCAGGAAATGTTTCATTTTGTTATGCATAGGGTTGCTATGAGTCAGACCCAACTTCACAGTACCTAACAACCACAACAATGAGGAACAACAACAATGAAGAGGCAGTTAAAGGACAATTTATAAAGTAAGCCAACTTACAAATTTGATTGCAATTACTAAGGAATTATAGTTAAGGAATTATTGTTTTTGTTGTTAGGTGCCCCTGAGTTGTGTCTGACTCATAGTGACCCTTATGGGGTTTTCAATGGCTGATTGTTTCGGGATTGCCTCGGGTTGAATTGCCATGTTCTTCTCCTATTTTTGTGGTGCTGAGAACCAAACTCAGGACCTCAGAGACTGCAGAGTGGCACTCTCCCAACTGAGCTAAATGCCAGCCCATTAAGGAATTATAGGTAAGCATTATACTCTGTTCAGAGTCAAAAGTGGATGGTCAGTTCCATGGCCCGATCTGACCTTTTCCTACTTCCTACTTACATCTTTGGAGCAAGATGCACATTCTGTCCTTCCTTTGTTTCTTTCTCATAAAGATAGCTTTAGTTCTTGATATGTTACTTTTTTGAGAAAGCTACAATGTGATTTTAAATGTACTTTAACTAAAAGAATCATGGATGAAATTTTGAGTACAAAAATATTGCATTCAATATTTAAACAAGTTTTGGTGCTACAATCTTGGAGTCTGTTAAACTCTAGGAGGAAGAATGTTTTATCTTTAATCTGCTTTAGATTATTGACTAATACAATTCCCTGTCATTTCTTTCCTTCTTCCAGAACACACATTCAAAATATTAGGGTGGAAACTCTTAAGAACATTTATTCTCTTATCCTGAGGAATGCATGTGAAGACTCCTGTCACCTGAAGTTCCAGCCAAGTCACAGGACAAGCCCTGTAGCACATGACATTATTCCCCGTAGAGTCTTCCCAAGTCGGGCTGCAAGACAAAGCAATGCATCTTGTAGGAAGAAGACAAATACTTATTGTCCTCCTTGGCATAAGGCAGGAGGCTGCCAACGAGAGGCAGCTGGCAGGATTCCCAGAGACAGGGCTCAGGCCGTGGGTTGGGCAAAGGAGCAGTTGCCATCTCATTATTTCATTGTCATGTGGTTGCTGGGCACCCTCGCTGACATGAGGATCAAAGTAAAAATTACTATTGTCAGAGAACAGATACTAATGGCAGCAACTCTGTTCAAGCCTTTCGTAATTTTTGGGGACCATCCCCTCAATTTAGTGGGTCCATTTGCAGCTGCATTAACCCCCTGAGAAGGTGGCTGGAAGGTGATTCCTGAGCTGGTGATGGTGGGTGATTTGTTGTAATAATGGTTTGAGGGACAGATGAATTAGTCACTGTCACTGGAGGAAGGAAGAAGAAAGTGTATTCAAAAACATCACCATATTATGCCAACAGGGAGGAAAAAACAAAGCCTAAATCCACAGAAACAAAATGGTCTTTTAACCCCTAGGGGACCCTAATGCAGAAACATCAGAGAAGTGAAAAATTCACTCATCATGGTGTTTGTCAATGGGCAGTCAATTTTTGAGCAGTTGGTGCTTGTTTTTATTAGTTTCAGATCCCCCTCCCCATTTCTCTCTTACTTTCAATCCTTTTTATTAGGAGTGCTGATTGTTTGGGGACATCTGAAATCACTCAGGGTTGTACTGACCAAATGAAAAGAGAAATGCCAACAGTGAGCAGTGATTCATATCCCTGCAGGTTGGATCTAGATGCTGTTCAGAGATTTGTTGTATGCTCCAATGTTCTCTCACATAATAACACCACCAGCAGACATGAATACACAACCTCGTCCTGGTTAGTGAGTCTGTCTGTACTTGCATGCCATCATATCATAAAGGGACATTATAAAGAGAGCTTTATTATATTCTGAGCAACATTTCCCATTGTGTGTACATGTGTGTGTATGTTTTTAATTCTATGCACATAACCTACTCCATTAACAACAGCAAAGAACTCCAAACAACAAAGAATTCCAAGCTTAAAATGTATAAATATACAGGACCAAAAGAAAAAGAGTGAATTAAAATGACATTGGAATGAAGAGAATGGGGTCTGAACAATGAAGTATATATCACTAAGGCAGAGCTTCTCACCCATGTTTTTAGAAAGGTTACATGGCACAAAAACAGTCTAGGTATTTTTACTGTTGGAGAATCAGGATGATTCAGGGAGCTGACCTGAGTCATTGAAAAATGTAAAAAGAATATATTTACAAGAGCTGAATAAAATCAAGCAATCAGGATGTCCTCTATCCTCTAAAAGATGTTCAGATCACCACCCAAGAGTTGCCCATGGTCATTTGTGGCCATTCAGTCACTAGATGGCAACCAAGGCAAAAGGCATCTGCTTCATGTGGACAGCCAAGGTTTGTGGACAGAAGGTAGGCTGATCACTGTTGCTGTAGGAGGCCCCTCCACACTTAGAATCCAGCTATGTCGAGAGTGTTCAGCTTAGAAAGGGCAATGCATAATTCTGTTACTGGGAATTCCTCCCAGGATGCAAGTGAACTGCTGATGACTGTCACTTTTTGGCAATTTATGTCTATTCTCTTTGTTGGAGGAATGGAGCAATCTTTCAACATTTTTAAATGTGAAATACTTTAACTGAATATTTGGACTTCCTCTTATGTTTAGCATCATCTAAACCTAATAGATATGTCAAACCTATTGCTAAATAAGTAAGGCTTGAATATACTGAGTCCTTAAAATTTTTTTTCTTTATTTAATATAGTGTGACATGAAGAGATGTATAAAATGAGAAGTTAAAAAATCTTCAAAAATTATTAGAGTTTCCCCTTAAAGCAGGCCAAGCTATTCAGATAAATTTAAAATTAACAAGATTAAAAAAAGTATGAGAAGCAGTTTAACATCATGACTGTTGTTAGGTGGCATGGAGTCAGAACCGACTCACAGCGACCCTATGTAAAACAGAGCGAGACACTTTCTAGTACTGTGCAATGCTCGGGGCTATTGTCAGTGCTTCTCTGCTATTCATATGGTTTTCAATGGTGGATTGTTTTGGGAGTGGATTGCCAGGTCCTTCTCCCTACCCTGCAGCACCTGGTATTCCCAGGTGGTCTCTCATTCAAGGAATAACCAGGCCTACCCTGTTTAGCTTCTGAGATCAGGCGGGATTGGATGTTAGGGTGAGACTACTGAACATTAAGCAGCTAATTAAAGAATAAAATAACCGAAAGACTCTTATAAAAGACTTCTTTAACTCTTCAATCAGGCAGTGGCAAAAGCAAATATTTTAGGTGCAAACTAAGGAAAAAACACAGAAGTGTTAGCAGACCAATGGACCATTGAGTTTTCACATTATCTCTTTTACTACTGAAAGAATAAACACAAATAACCTTTTGTAGTTCTTTGGAGACAACTTGGTAACCATTCCAGATAGAACATATTTTCTTTCTGGATGTGAAGGTAACCATGCATGCCTTGTAAAAATTGTAAGAAAATGTGTGAAGCCTGGTATTGAGAAGAGTTAAAGTGGCAAAATGATTGAATGAAACCAGCTATTACAAATTGTCCATTTCTGGCTTAGATGCACTTTTCTCTTCATTTCCTTTCCAAAAACTATCGCCTTTACTCCTACTTTCTCTTGATTTCAACCATTAGAGTTAGAGATCAATAGATAGTGCTTTATAGAACATTCCTTTGTTGTATAAAGCAAAGGGAAGAAAGAAATTGGACCAATTAGGGGGTCAAGCCAGGGTGATGTTGGGTAGGGTAGGGTGATTTGGCTCTTTAAAACATGTTTTCAGGGGGAGTTTATGGGTTAATCACTAGAACATTATACCAACCAGATCTTCTGCAAGGAGGGTTTTATTATGTTTTCCACATTTGACAGTAATGGATCTACAGGTGCTGCTTATTACTTGGTAAACTACTGAAATATAGGAATCAAAAATCTTCAGCTGACAACCAAAAAGTGTTCAAATTGTATAAAGCAAGGCAGAATTCTAATGATTGATGTAAAAAAAACCCATCTGATCTTTTTAGCATTTCTAAATTAAAAAAAAAAAAGCCTTTCCTATGTATATTGGTTAGGAATGTTGAGTTTTAAGGAAGAGTCATTGAGATAACTTCTAAGAATGGGAGGAGAGGAGAGGTTTTCATAGGACATGGTAGAGATGGGATTGGCAGAAAGCTCAGCTGTGTTACAAGGCTTACAGGGGCTAAGTGTGGGGCAGAAATCCTCACATGGAGGCGTCCCAGGCAACACAAGAGAACAGGAAAGCTTGGAGGTGAAGAGTTCCTTTGGAAGTTGAACTACTCCCCCAGAAGATTAAAAAACAAAAACAAAAATCCAATCAATTAAACAACCTAGAAAGCAGCCAATCAATTTCTAATAGGCAATATATACATTTAGGTTCTTTTCTTTTACTGTTTATAATCAAGGTAAGTTAGTAGTCTATACATTTTTAAGGGCTGAAATTTGTACATCGTTTAAGGTAACAGAAGACAAGTGCAAGCTTAGTTACCTAAGAATAAGCACATTCACACAACAAATCTTGACTTGGATGTCTACTCTGCATCCTGTGAGTATAGTTTGGGCATCTGGAAGGACCTAAACAAATTATAGAAAGTAACTTCAATTAATGCATGTCTTTTGATAGATTATTTTTTCCAGTAATGTGGATTGAATCCAGGGTCTTGTGTATGCTAGGAAGCACTTTACCGCTGAGCTACATCCCAAGCCCCTTATTTTTATTTTGAGACAGAGTTTCACTACATTGCCCAGGCTGGCTTTGAACTCACTGTGTAACCTCTGCAGGCCTTGAACCTGCAATCCTTCCGATTTAGCTTTCCAAGTAGTTGGGGTAGCAACAGATCTTGCAATGGCATGAGAATTTTTAAGGGTTTGATCCTATAGTTGTCTATTTTGAAGGTGAAGTTATTAAAGACAGTTTTCTACTTGACATACTTTGTTTTTCCTTCCATGCTTAATGTGTTGTCCTTTGTCAAATATTGCCACAAATGTCCTTACACTAGGCACGACAGATAGCTTCTCAACTTTCATGTTTCATGTTGTGTTGTTTTTATTCTTCATTGGTATTGTTTTAAATTGTGGATATCCTTGTTAGGTGCTATTGAGTTGAGTCCAACTCATAGTGACCCCACATATAACACAATGAAACACTACCCGACATTGTGCCATGCCCGGCACTATGTAAGTGCTTCTCTGCTATTCATAGGGTTTGCAGTAGCTATCTCAGGAGTGGGCTACCGAATCCTTCTCCCAAGCCTACAGCATGTGATATTCCCAGGCAGTCTCTCATCCAAGGACTAACCAGGCCGATCCTGCTTAGCTTCTGAGATCAGACTAGATCTGACACCATGGTTGTACAACTGTAGGTATGTGGGCATCATAGGAATGGGTTTTTCTCTTTTTTTTTTCTGAACTGTAAAGAAAATTCTGATGTAACTTGCTGGGCTCTGATCCAATTTACTTAAAATTTTGGCTATGAAAGAACAAGGTGTTATAGTTTTCACTTTTCTCACTCTTAGAAATAGATGAAGTAAGTTGCATTCTCTGCCAGTAAAAGAATATGATCAAAGAACGTTATATACATGTATGAGTGTCACCACGAAACCCATAAAAATAATATGTTAGTCAAAGCAGTGTAAAGGTTGTTTTTAACCTATTTATGATGGAAAACGGATTCAACTTGGGTGTTAAGTACAATGATAATCACGATCAGAAGCACGTCTGAATAACTCAAGGTTCTGTGTTGGGTAAGATGGAGGCACAGAAAATCAGAGATTTCTAAAAGTCTCAGACACCATACTAGGCACTGGGAGAACAAAGATGAATCTAACATAAGTCTATGAAAACTAAATTGCCTCAAGTTCTTAGGATATATTTTTGATATCAATTAGTTTAAACCAAAAAGTGGCCAAGAGTTTGTCTTTTGAGACTTAAAACATTGTTAAAAGCTTTTCCTAATAAAGTGTGGGAATATGTGGAAAACGAATTATGGATTTAATACACTTGGTATTAAAGCTTGGTAGAAAAGAGAGCTATATGGGTGAGTCAAACAATGAAGGGTGTATGTGATACTATTTCCCTTCTACCAGACTTTGGTATTTCAAAACAAAGACAAACAAACAACAACAACAAAAAAAAAACAAACAAAAGCCCAAACAAATGCCCAAACCAGAAAACAACAACTCAAATGAACATTTGATGCTCCTGCAATTTTTCAAAACCCCACATTTACATAGTGCTCAATTGGACATTAATAAGAAAAAACAATATTAAGTAACTGAATTATCTTTGCAGGTTAATGAGACTTCCAGAAAGCAACCAAGAAAGTCCTTTCAAGAGGGGAATTATTTAACATAATGTCATTTCTTTCCATGCAAAGAAAATTACTTTCTGTAAGCAAGTTAGAATATGCTTCCCTCCCCCTTTTACAGAACTAAACAGTGTTAAATCTAGAAAAGCACTAAATTGCCCCTTGCCAATCTTTAGGGGCTTTGAAATGAAAATGTGGGTGCATAGAAATATCACGAATGATGACACCAGACAAGATAGTGGGAATGTCTATCTGTATCAAGAACAAAGCATAAGGTCTGCACTGTCAGTAATTAGCATTCATACTGGGAAAGAAATTACATATTAATATACTGTGTGTTCCTTTATTAGGTGGCTCATTTCTTAACAGTGACATGCCTATGGACAGAAATGTAATTCTTCAGAGAGATTTAAAAGGTTGGGACTACATGCAATTCACCACATTAATCATGTGTTAGATCAAATAAATGCCCATTGTGGGCTTTTTGTATTCATCAAGAGTTCAGCAGCAGTAACATATTCAGTTCCAAAACTGTGAAAAAGTAAAATCTGAGCAAAAAAATCTGGGTGGAGGGGGAAGGAGGAAATGAAGGACCTGAGAGAAAATGAGGATTTTTTTTCTGATTTATTCCCCAGGTCTATCTTTTATTTCTATAACTGAGGCAAAACGTCACACTAATCTCTGAGTGATCCATCTGGCTGGTACAGTTTGCTGTTATTAATTAGTGTAGGAGATAAAATAACCCAAAATGTGTAATAATGTTGCACAATGATTCTAAGGGTTCACTACTATTTAATCAGCATCTGAAAGATATTTTTATGCTTGCTTAACTCTTATTTTTGTGTGTTGTATAATGCATGGCAACAGGAGAGAGGGAGAAAGCCTTTGTTTCTGATTATTTAACACATTCCAATAGATGCTTATGATGTATAAGAGTGATAAGGCTAATCACCTTTAAATGCTGCAAAGCATTTTCAGAGAATTAGAACATGTAAGGGCATAGGACTCCTTATAGTTTATTCTTTAAAAGATATCAACATTGAAAATAGATTTTAAAGTACTATTCATGAATCCACATTGTGGCATTGTTTAAAATAACATGATGTGAAGCATGAATTGCATTGATACATGAAAATGAAATCGGAACACATTCTGCTAATGGAAGGCAAAAGTCAATTGTCATTTAGGTCACCGTGTGACGGTAGGAAATCATTTTAATGAAGCCAGCCCTGTTCAGAACAGTTTGGATCTCAGCATATAAAAGAATATGAGTTCCCAAACAAGATTTCACTGGAGGCAAATACTATCAAGCAAGCAACTCAAGTGTACAGTAAAAGCTCCCACTAGCAAAAGGTTGAATAAGCTTGAATCAACAAAATAGATGGTTTTAAGTATTTTATTCTAGAATTTTTTGATGACTTTAAAAGTCATACCCAGCTGCCTGCACTGTATGAACATTGGGGCACAATTATGCTCACTGCAACCCTTACAATAGTTAAAGACTATGCTCTGTTTAATTCAAATTATGCCCAAAGATGAACACTAGAGAACATAGACTCTTCGCTAGAGAAAACAAGGGCTGAAGTGTATTAATTATGCCATCACCCAGCAAGTTTTTCCTTTTCCTCTCCTTTCCCCAAATCAGAATCCCTTCTTCAATTCTCAATTCTGCTTTTCTCTCCCCTTTTGCAAAATTGGCAACCAGACTATTAAGAAATGAAATCCACAGCAAGCCTTCCAGTTAAAGGTGCTCTTTGTGGAAGATTTAATGGTAATCGGGGCTGCAGGTTCCTACATTTCCAGGCTTTTTCAAAAGAGTGACTTTTGGCAAGGAGCTCAGGAAGTACAGTCCTTAGCTCAGTCCGCATTTATTCAAGGCTGTGCTGTATGCCCCTGGGCAATCAAAGAGTCTCAGAATGTGTGCCAAGTGTCATGTTGGTGAGCCTGACACTGCCATGTCTTCTCTCACCCAGGAAGGATGTAGGGGAAGATGATGACCCCAGGGAAATCAAGTCAAGTTTATTCAGTGTTCAGTCTCACGCTAGTGACTAGGAGACAATGGGAGTTCTGGGTAAAGAGATGCTTCATTTCTCCTCTCTCTTTGCTCTCCACTGATAAGAGAGGGGAAACTGTGTCAGTGTGGTGAGACTTACTAAGATGTGAAAATAAGAGAAAAATATGTTCGCAATCTGCCTGCTGATCAAAACTTTATAATTCTTTCTTTTTACAAAAATTTTGTAGATATGTGTGGTTTTGTTTAGGAATAGAGAAAAAAATTATATGAACTATTGGATAATTTAATATACAAAATGTTTAGACCCTACTCCCTTAGTCCTACTATTGTGTTTTAAAGTTAAAAATATCTGTTAGTAAACATCAAATAAGACAAATGTTAGAGAAAGAAACAATTGGATGGTAATGGAATGGAATGTTTTATGTTATCTTAGTGAAGTGGTATTGGGAAGAGTTGCCTGACCTTGGCAAATTACTTCAATTCCTTTAAGTCTCAGTTTCCTTATCCATAAAATGGAGGTAGTAAAATTAATGGCTTCTAACTGAATAGAGTAAAATGCTATGCAAAGACTTTAGCATCTGGCCTAAGACATATTAAATGCTGGTCATTAATAAAGTATGACAAAATTCCAAATGATTAAAATTTCAACTTTCTATATAGATATTTTTTGGAGTTATCAACTATTTTGCAAAAGAAAAACCCCAAACCTAATATTCCACTTAAAAAATTATCACACTTTAGGCTAGACTTCTTTTTACAGAGGATAAAAGGAGTATGGAAGTATTACCAGCCATCACTGGATAATGCCTTTCTCAGCCTACTTGAAAAGAGTGGAGAGGAGAGAAAAGTCCTGCAAGTGAGCCTTGGAGTGCTATTCGTGCTGTGGGAGCACAAACACTTGGCTGAGAGAGGGGCATCTTCAAATGGAACATCACAGAGTCTGAGGACACGTATGTAAAGGGACTCAGCAGAGTTTTCATAGATCTTATGAGGAGAGTTTTACTTTGGTGGCTCAGCAATATTCTAATTTCCCATGTATTAAGTCAGTAACATGGGAAATAGCTGGGGATGAACCATTTGAACAATATTGAAAGGAGCACAGCAGCCAGTGAGGGTGGAATGTTCCACCAGTAGAGGATGCTGAGGTTGAGGGGAAGAGGTTGAGCTGGACGTTGGTCTCTTACCCTAGGAAACAGCACAGTGAGGCAGCCTGCATGACACATTGAAAAATGTGTATGAGTGTCCACAGGGAGCCAGCATTTGGCTGCTGACCACACGATAGTCTGGACTCGGGGGCGCTGTGGTGCCAAAGAAAGAACTCTAACTGCAGAGAGTTGAGTAAATGGGATTTTCTTTCTACACCCCCTTTCTTGCTGCCCTCTAGCCACGTGAGAGAGAGACCTAGTAGGAGAGGGAGGACAAATTTTAGAAGTTGTGATATTTGCATCTATCCTCCAAGGCATGCTAGAGTTACAGAAACAAAAGAACAGACAACATTTCTTTTCCCACTTTTGGAACTTTATGACAGGTGTCTTTAGGTGAAAGGATGGTGAGAGAAGTTTTTAACTGGACTTTTTTCTCTACTTCAATGCACAGTCAATACCCAGAGGATGTTTGCTTTCATTTGTGCAGATGTATGGTGATGCCCTGATCATTTTTACTTCAGAGTTGTATCAACTTTCTTGCTTTGTGCCACAATTGAGTTTCTTGGGGCTTTCATTGTCTCACCATCCCAAAAGAAGTCACATTAGTGTGCCAGATTGATGGTATGCTGTAGAGCAGAGGTGTTGGAATATATGCAACTGCTAGAGGGTGGGAGATACTTCTTCAAAATACAGGAATCTATGATTTTTGTAAAATTTCTAGTTCTAATGATATCGGGGCCCAGCCCGGAGAAGGGGAGAGCCGAGGATGAAGGAGATGAAGAGGCCAAGACTGATGGTCTTGAGCAAAACTTTATTCTCTAAACTCTTGTTTATATAGTAACTCAGGGAGATACAAGAGACAGCTCACAAGGTAACTTCAGTCAAAAAGTTAACAATCAACTTAGTTAGCATTGCAAAAACAGATTAATCCTACAGAGACAATGAGGGAACCAAGGCCTCTTGATGTGCTGATTTCTTACTCCACAGGTAGCAGAGCTCTCTGTTATGGTCAGTCTGTCATGTAGCCATTTATGCAGGCATTGCCTTAGCTCATGGCCTATGGCTCCCGACGTAATGATCTGAAGATTATCTGGAAATGTCTTCAAGTTGGAAAACTGAGTTGCTAGAGATTTTCTTCTCTGTCAGTAAGGAGAAGGTCATGCTTGAAGGGCTTCTTTGCATTTCAGAATCAACATAACCACATATGACTCATTTATTAAAGCTAGCAGCAGCTTTGTGGTGTCTAGAGCAAAAGACATCAATCCAGCTGGTCTAAGCCACTGTGTAAGTAATTCATTCAACTCTTGCAAAGTGGTGGGCCCAATAAGCTGTGGTCAAAGTGTCTGGAAAAAATTGAGATGTTCACTGAAGATAGGAGAATCAGAGTGGAAATAGGGTTTTGGAGTGAAGCCATGCTCTTTTAAGTAAGTAATCATTGTCTCTCTGACAACTAGACTTTGCCTTGTTAATGGACCCTGATAGAGACTGAAGTCTGGCCAAAGATATGAGATGACAAGCTCCTCATCCCCCCAAGCTGCCCAGTATGAATTGTATATTACCTGAATCAAAAGGCATGAATTTGAAATGTCCAGTAATATTCTTTCATTAATTGAAATGAGATATCTAAATCTGGGCTTGACTAAATGAGGAAGACAAATTAAGATGCATGACTATGTGGATGAGGAATAATTTCCATTGTGTTTGTTTAGCTATTCAACCTCCTTATTCTGTCTCTATAGTATCCTTTTGAGTTCCATATGATGAATGATTGTAAAGAAAACATTTGAATCTTTGTTACAGATGGCCTTACACAGTATACTGGTACTAGTTGTATGTACTGCTGTGACATTCCTATCCCATGGTGGCTTTGAAAGACAATGAGAAAGGAAAAATTTTCTCAAGGAACAGCATTTGAATAATGTACACAAACACCTAATTTATCTGAAAGGGAAGATGGCCTGACATAGTACATATCTAGCTATAAGCAGTGGAAAGTTATTTGGACAGATGGTCAAAGATTTTGAAGGAATGAGATCAGAGCACTGGTGACAACATCATTTGAGAAGTACATAGATGTACTTCTGGTTTACATTCTATGTCTATGTCTGTATCTATATCTATGTCTATGTCTATATCTATGTCTATGTCTATGTCTATGTATCTATGTCTATGTCTACATCTGTATTCATATTTATATGCATGTTATCTATATCTACATCTATATCTACATCATCAATATCTGTATTTGTATCTATATGTATATATACATCTCTTGTATCTTAGATCTCTATGTATCTATTTATATATATCTAACTCCTGTGATGGAGAAGGACCCAGCAACCCACTCCCAAAAAACAATCAGCCATTGAAAACCCTATGAATAGCAGAGAAGCACCAACAACAGTGTTTCATCTGTTGTATGTAGGGTTGCTATGAGTTGGATACCGACTGGATGGCACCTAACAACAACAACTCCTGTGTAAATGTAGTACAAAGAACCTCACTGAAGAGAAAGCTCTTAATAATAAGGATGTGATGATTTACCCTTTCCCTCTCAGCAGCCTTTTTTCCCTAGCTATTCTGATATACTTTCTTAATGGACTCTTAAAAGTTTCCATGAATGAGGAAGGCGGTAGTTGTGCATGAAATCAACAAGTTGATAGCCTTTCATCAAGTCTGATTTGACTATCACTGCTAGTGTCAGAGTTCAATTTTGAGGACTTGGTTAGATATCATGTTCCAGGGGCCCCTTCTGTCATTAAGAGTATGTGATAGGTATATGATTGCTAGAGACTTTTCTACTCAAAACAGGAATCTTCCCACTTAGGATTACTACTGTGGCTCCAATAATTTGGATGCCAAGACAAGTTGTGTTCCTTATACGGAAATGGAGTATCGTGTTGGCCACAGTGATTGGTCTTGATTATCTAGGATGAAATATGATAGCTTCTGTATAATGAGATAAGGGAAGAATGGAGGTGCTATGGTCTGGATGTGTCTCTCAGAATTTATGTGTTTGAAATTTAATGTCCAATGCAACAGTGTTGAGAGTTGGGACCTTTATGGAGCTATTTAAGGAATGAGGGTTTCTCCTTCATGAATGGATTAATGTTGTTAAAAAATGCTTGATCAAGGAAGCTTTACCTTTTTGTCTTTCTGTGTTGTGCCATGTAAGGACACAGTGTTCCACCTTTCTGAATGAGTAGCATTCAGGACACCATCTTAGAAGAAAAGAATGACTGTCACCAGACATTGAACCTACTAGCACCTTGATCTTGGACTTCCCAGCTTCTAGAATTGTGAAAAATAAATTTTTGTTCTTTATAAATTAGCCAGTATCGGTACTGTGTTGTTAGTAGCACAAAACTGACTAAGACAGGAAGAAATCCAGAATTTCCTCTGTGATCCTTTTCATTATTGTCACATTAAACCTACCAGTTAAAGAATTCAAACCATCTCAAGTGCTGGTTGAAGGCAAAGCAATGATGAGGTGGGGAAGAGGATAAAGAACTAATGAATCAAACTGTGGCCTTGTAACTGGATATAGAGACATCCACCTCATTTTATTTGATGTGATCAGAATTTAAAACTGTAGGTATGGTATATGGTATTATTGTTTCTAGATATTTGTTAGTTCTCCCCAGAGACATAAAATATACTTTTCTACTCTACTAACTTCAGATTTAGTTATATTAATGTATTTGGACAGTGAAAGGCGAGAAAAAGATGTACAATAAAGTACTAGCAAAAATTGAAGTCAGTGACTCTCTGTGTTCTCTTTTCTGTATGTCACAGACCCGGCAGTATTCCATAGAGAACTTGCTTCATTGGCATGGGTTTCAAAATATAAATGATGAGGAGAATTTCAGCTAACTCACAATAAACATGTAGTATAAGTGAGAAACAAATCTTCATTTTTAGATGCCACAGAGGCTTTGTAGTGGTTTGTTACTGTACTGTAACCTAGACTGTTTTGTCTCACACAGTATGTTTTTGCTAACCTTAAAATTTTTTCCTATTAATTTCACCTTGTATTACACACACACACACACACACACACACACATACATATATATATACGTGTATGTATACATGTGTGTATTGATACACACACATATATGTATGTATGTATATGAGTATGTGTATGTATGTATGTATGTACATATATACACACACACATACCAGTACCCAAGACCTGGCACATGCTAGGAAAATGCTCTACCACTGAGGTGCACCTCCAGCCCCTTTTAAATTTTTTAAATTTTGAGACAGGGTCTTGCTAAGTTGCATAGGCTGTTGGCTGTCTCTGGCCTTGAACTCATGATCCTTTTGCTTCAACCTTCTGAATCACTGGGATTATAGGTGTGTGCCATGGTGCCTGGCTTTTTGTTTTGTTTTGTTTTGACATGGGGGTCTCACTATGTTGCCTAGGCTGGCCCTGAAATCCTGGACTCAAGTAATCCTCCCACCTTACACTCTGTAGCAGGTGGGGCTACAGGTGGGTACCACCGTGCCCAGCCTCTTCCAAACTTTATAAAGCATATATTTGATGTGCATTAGCTTTATGGCCAAATCAATGGGTTATGGAGCAACAAAATTGGACCAAATAAACTTAGATGATGTATGGACATCACCCAGAGATTCTGGATTTAACATTGAGTACAATAATTGGTAGTGTTGGTGGGAACACTTGTGAACATATTTTGTTATGCAGTGCTTAATTGTATGTGAAAGGGAGATTTTAATGGACATTTACCATTTTTATCAGTGGTCCACATTTTTTTCAGTCTACTTACTTTATATTTGCAATTTTTATGACTCTCGTTCAGAGGCAGAACCAGGAGCCCACCAAAAAAGCTGAAAACTACCAAATATGAACTTTCCTAGTCTTCTTCAAACCTAGGTCATGACTGCATGACCCAGTCCCCACCAGTTAGATGTGGTGCTAAAACCATGGTGACAGTTGGGCTCAGTGGCACATCCTCTATTCCCTGTGATTCGGGTGGTTGAGGCAAAGTGATTTGAGGCCAGAGACAGCCTATGTAACTGAGACCATGATTCAAAATTAAAATAAATAAACAAATAAAAAATGGGCTGGGGTGCAGCCCAGTGGTAGAACACTTGTTAAATATGTGTGAGACTCTGAGTTCAACCTTCTAATACCTCAAAAAAATACAATACAATACAATATAATACAATAAAATCATGGCGACTGCTTAACTCAGTCATGTCACTAACAAATAGGAGCTAACTGCTTCTACCACCCACTGGCTGTGTAGTCTTGGGCACTTCACTTAACCTGTCTGAACCTTGGCTCTTTGTCTGGAAATTGAGGATAATGAGTGTGCATTATTTTCTCAGAGCCCCTGTGAGAAATAAATGAGATAATGCATTCAAAATACATTAAATGAAGCAATGGGTAAAACAAGGACTAGATGACTGGGAGTTCAGTGGTGCAGAGAAGCAGAGGTCGAGGGCAAGGCTTTTTGGGAGCAATAGCTCCCAGACATTCTGGGAGTGAAGGCAGCCCTGGCCTCTGGGGTCTGTGCCAGCTTGGTGCTTGCTGCTTTCTCACTGGATGAGCTCTGTAGTAAGTGGAAGTGCTGCACCTTTCAGGTTCTTCAGCCCTCCTCATCATGCCATGAACTGCTCAATAGTCTTTTAGTCAATATCTTGTCTGCTTTTGTCTGCCAAGTCTGGTTTTTGTTGCTTGGAACTAGGAACCCTTGCTATGTCATTTTTTGTTGTTGTTAGGGGCTGTCGAGTCGGTATCCCACTCATAGCTACCCTATGTACACTCTCATTAGTGCTTCTCTGATGTTCATAGGGTTTTCAATGGCGGATTGATTTTTTGGAGTGGGTTGCTGGGTCTGTCTTTCAAGCCTACAGCACCTGGTGTTCCCAGGCAGTCTCCCATCCAAGTACTAATCAGACACCACTCTGCTTAGCTTCCGAGATCTGACGGGATGGGATGCCACAGGGCTATGGCTGCAGGCTGCTATGTCAATAGGCCTGGTTTATTTCTGTTGGTCAAAAAACTGCATGAATTTTCAAAGTCAGACAAATTTGGTTTTAATCCTTCTTGCCATTTACCAGCCCAAGATCAGATTTCTTGAACTCTTCGAGCTTCCAACTTCCTTACTCTTAAATGGAGACAATAATACTTATATTATAGGGTAAACATAAAGAAAAATTGAAATGTGTTGAAAGTACCTATCACTATACCTCACTTCTGCTAAGCATGCAGGATAGGTTAATTTCTATCCCTGAAACCAGTATAGATGACTATATAGAAACCAGTATAGATGGGCTATATAAATATATAATTAAGTACCTGCCTTGGCATAAGAATGAGTCAAAGAACCCGGAGAAGGAAAATGCCTTTGAGAAGACTGGAAAATAGTTTGGAAAGAGAATTTCTAGCTCTTGGCCTATCTTAACCAAGTAGAAGGAATAGGGATAACATAGAATGAAATGTGTTATGTCTTTGATTGCCTTTTGCCTATATGCAGTGGAAATTGAATCTGCATTATTTGCAATTTTCTGCATTATTTGTGTCAAGTTCATTAGGTAATTGCATCATTAGTATCATATTCACAAATGTTATCATGCAGTCACAGCCACCAGCCACTTATTGGAAAAATTCACTTTGAATCATGTGGGTGTTTTCTTTCTCTCTAATTTTTTTCTTTCATCTTGCTGAGTGTGTGAGTGCCTGCACACACATGCCTTACATATTGTATATACTAAGCTCTCCTATTTATGACAAAAGAGCTAGCTACTAAGTATACCTAGGATAATGACTCAGTAAAGGCACATTAATTCACTTCCTTTGGGTATTAGAAATATTTTACTTGCTGTTTTATTGCTATTCTAAAAAGCATGACTTTAAAGCAGTGGATTTTAAACTTCAGACTGCATAAAAATCAAGATCACTAAACATGCAGATTCTGTGGCCCACTCTAATGAGGTGGATATTATTACAGCTACACATCTACAATGTGGAAACTAAGGCATAGAAACTTGGCTGTACTAGGAATACAAACTGAGGTGTATATTATCTGGATTCCATAATACTTCCAATAAAAAACCCAGGATATTGTACCCTATGACAGGCAACTAAGGACAAGTTTAGTTGTTGTACTTTTTTCTTAGTCCAATGACCCAGGCATAAAACTTTCTTATATTTTCATATTAATAATATTTTTACCAGCATTTAATTGATAAGCCACATTCTCTCAATTGTATTTCTCCTATCACTATGCTTTTTCCTAGTTGAATGAAAGTAGGTAACTACACCAAATCAAATACTTGAAAGTGTAACCACCTGAAAGTATCTGCATTATTTTTCCAGATGTGTCAAAACTTTCTGTGGATTTAGGATTTAGAATAGAGAAATACAGCCTTTGAGACTGTTAAAGGATTATGATTTTGTGAAATTAATCCCCAATAAACAATGTGTTTATAGTGCTTGGATTTTCTTAAGCCTGCATCTGAAGAAAATTTATCACTTTTCTTCCTTTTCTCTCCAGCCTCTGTCTTCTGGGTATTTTTTTTTAAAAGTACTCTTTGTCAAATGCATTCTATCTACAACAAATTTATATATGCTGTCCTATTTAATATTTATAGTTAGCTACAGCATAGATTTGACTCTTCCCATTTTGTAGATGAGCAAGGATCAGCTTAGAGAGACTAACTTCTGTATTATCACACAGCCTATAATTAGCAAGACCCCATGTGTCTGTCAGTTTGCCATACTGCAGTGGACAAGTTTTAGCTGAGCTTCCAGATTAGGACAGATTAGGGAGAAGGATATGGCTAATCCATTCCCAAAACAACTAACCATTGAAAAACCCTACAAATAGCAGAGAAACACTGTTAGATATAATGCCAGAAAATGAGTAACCCCCAGGTTGGAAAGCACGTAAAAGGTGACAGGGGAAGAGTTGCCTCCTCAAAGTAGAGTCTACCTTAATGAAAGAAATTGAGGAAAGCCCCAGAAACCTCCATTGGCTGTTGTGGCACAACTCAAAATGAGAAAGAACTACTGTAAACATCTATTAATAATTGGAGCATGGATTTTATATAGTATGAATGTAGGAAAATTAGAAATCATCAAGAGGGATGACTCTGTTATTCTAGGCATCAGTGAGCTAAAATGGACTGCTATGGCTCATTTTGAATCAGGTAATCATATGGTCTACTATGCTGGGAATGACAGATTAAAGAGAAATGGGGTTGCATTCGTCATCAAAAAAAGGCATCTCCAGATCTGTCCTGAAGCACAATGCTGTCAGTGGCAGAATAATACCCATATATCTACAAGGAAGACCAGTTAATAAAACTATTATTCAAATTTACATGCACACAACTAATGCCAAAAATGAAGATAGGGAAAATTTTTATCAGCTTCTGCAATGTGAAATAGATCAACCATGCAATCAGAATGTACTGATAATTACTGGTGACTGGAATGCAAAAGTTGGAAACAAAGAAGACGGCTCAATATTTGGAAAATATTACCTTGGAGACAAATGATGCTACAGATCACATGACAGAATTATGTCAGACCAATGACCTTTTCATTGCAAGTACACTTTTTCATCAACATAAATGGCAACTGTACACATGGAATTCGCCAGATGGAACATCCAGGAACAAAAATAACTATATTTATGGAAAGAGATGATGGAAAAGCTCCATATCAAAAGTCAGAACAAGACCAGATGCTGACTGTGGATCAGAACATCAATTGCTCATATGCAAGTTCAAACTGAAACTGAAAAAAATTAGAACAAGTATATGAGAGCCAAGGTATGACCTTGAGTATATCTCACCTGAGCTTAGAGACTACCTCAAGAACAGATCTGATGTGATAAAAACTAATGATCGAAGACCAGATGAGTTGTGGCTTGACATCAAAGACATCATTGATGAGAAAATCAAAAGGTTATTAAAAAGACAGGAATAAAAGAAAAGACCAAACTACATGTCAAAAAGAGACTCTGAAACTTGCCCTTGAACATTAAGTAGCTAAAGTAAAAGGCATGACAAAGTTAAAGAACTAAACAGAAGATTTCAAAGGGCAGCTTGAGAAAACAAAATCAAGTATTATAATGACGTATAAAGAGGTGGAGATAGAAAACCAAAAGGGAAGAACATGCTCTGTTTTTCTCAAGGTTAAGGAATTGAAGAAAAAATCCAAGCCTAAAGTGGCCACAGTAATGGATTCTACAGGGAAAATATTAAACGATGTAGGAAACATCAAAAGAAGGTAGAAAGAATACATAGAATCATTATACAGAAAATAATTGGTGGATGACCAAACATTTGAAGAGGTCACATATGATCAGGAGTCAGTGGTACTGAAGGACAAAGCAGATGCTGCCGTGGAGGATTTGATGAAACACAAAGCTCCAGGAATTGATGGACTAAAAATAGAGATGATAAAACCAACATACAGCACTAGAGGTGCTAACTTGTTTATGCTAAGTGATTTGGAAAACAGCTACCTGGCCAACTGACTGGAAGAGATCCAAATTTGTGCCTATTCCCAAGAAAGGGGATCCAACCAAATGTGGAAATTACTGAACAACATATTTAATATCACACACAAGCAAAATTTTGCTAAGGATCATTCAAAAGCCACTGCAGCAGTATATTCACAGGAACTGCTGGAAAATTAACTTGGATTCAGAACAAGGTATGGAACCAGGGAGAGCTTTGCTGATATCAGATAGATATTAGCCAAAAGCAGACAATACCAGGAAGACGTCTATCTGTGTTTTATTGACTAAGCAAGGATATTGTGTGGATCATAATAAATTATGTATAACCTTGCCAAGAGTGGGGATATCAGTGCACTTAATTGCACTCATGAGAAATCTGTACATGGACCATGAACCAGTGTTTGAACAGCAAGGAATTGAAGTCAAGAAAGGTGTACACAAGGACTGTATCTTTTCACCATATTTCTTCAATCTCCATGCTGTGCAAATAATCTGAGAAGGTGGACTTTATGAAAAGGAATGTGGAATCATGATTGAGGGAAGATTCATTAACAACTTGTGTTATGCAGATAACACAACTCTGCTTGCTGAAACTGAAGAGGATTTGAAACATTTACTGATGAAGATCAAAGAATACAGCCTTCAGTATGGATTGCGCCTTAACATCAATAAAACAAAAGTCCTTTGAATTGAATCAGTAAGCAACTTCATGAAATGGAGAAAAAATTGGAGTTGCCCAAGATTTTGCTTTACTTAGGTTTAAAATCAACACTGTGGAAGCAGTCAAGAAATCAAAAGATGCATTGCATTGAGAAAAGCTGTTGCAAAAGACCTCTTTAAAATGTTGAAAAGTAAGGATGTCATATTGAAGATGAAGATGTGTGTGACTCATGCCATAGTATTTTCAGCCATATCATACAGTTGTGAAAGCTGGATGTTGAATAAAGGAGATATGAAAAAATTGATGCTTTTGAATTATGGTGCTGGAGATGAATATCAATATACCATGTACTGCCAAATGAACCAACAGATCCATCCTAGAAGAAGTGCAACCAGAGTGCTCCTTGGAAGCACAGATGGCTAGACTGTGTCTTACGTATTTTGGACATGTCAGGAGGTCCAATCCCTGGAGAAGGACATCATGTTTGGGAGAGCAGCAGGTCAACCAAAAAAAGGAAGACCCTCAACTAGATGGATTGACACAGGTCTGCAACAATGTGTTTAAACATAAATAACATCGTGTACCTGGCACAGAATCAGGGAACGTTCTCTCATACCTAGGGTTGCTATGAGTTGTACAGGACTTGACTGTACCTAACAACAACATAATTAGCAGAACTAATTTATTGTTATCTGACTCCAGTTTCATCTCACTCTAAAACTTGTGCTCTTTGCTGCCAACACTGCCTGTCTTTAACTGAATCATAAGTTTTTATGTTCTGAGGACAAGACAGTAATAAATTCAGTAATAACAACAATAAAACTAAACAAACAGATTTTACATTCTCAATTATGTTACAGAGTTACTCTAAGTAGCAGAGAGTTAAACTTCAGTTGAACAAGAAGCTTGGGATCTATTTATGACAGTAACTATTCCCATGTCAATGACAAAATGTCAGCAAAGCCACATGCAGGTGACAGGAACCCCAGCACAGCACTCTGTTTGTTCAACCTTTATTAAATGGAGCCGTTGGCCACCACCTGTGGTTTTGTAGTCGTGCCTCCCACCGAGCACACATTTGATCTTCCAATTAATTAGGTGCACCTTGGCTGGAAGCCCACAATCAAGCATCCCTGTTTCAAAGCTTAAACTGGGTTCCTCCTAAGATGAAAGCAGAATGTTTCAAAGTGCAACATAAATCCTCATGTCATCTTCTTGCAAAATGAATGACATTAACAATATTAATTTATTGATAATATAAAAAACACTATAAAGAAATGATGCACTTCAGCTTTTACTTCCAATTTGTACTTTTATGACAAGGTTCTTTTTGGAATAAGGTGACATTGATCTTTTTGAAGAGATCTTTAATTAGAACAGATTAATTCCATCCTTTTGGCCTTAGGAAGACAAGCATATTGGACCCTCAAAGATGTTTTCTCTAAAATAGTTAGGTATCTACCAACATTGTTTCAGAGATGGAGAAAAACATTGTGTTGTTTCTCATTTTTTCTTCAATTGATTCTATATTTAATGTGACAAGTAACATCTCCCTGTTTAATCACTATTCTATCCAAGAGCGGTGTCACCAAGCTCCTTCTTTTTTAAGAGATTCTAACTGTTTCATTTCTGTTTTATTCTCCCTTCCTTTGACTTTCTTCCAAACATGTGTCTTTCATCTCTGCAGTAAGCAACGAATAAGCAGCCAAGGCTGTCTTTCCCACCTTAACCCACTTCTCTGTGCTAAGGAAACCTCAGTGTGCTGTGTTACCTTTCTCTGCAGTGCCTAGAGTATTGCCAGCATGGGAGACACCAACAGACTCATTTCTAATCTTCAGCCACATAATTAACAGCAAAGATGAATAGATAGAACAGGGATTCATTTGCACTAACTTGATGGCTTTCTTTGTGTGTTATCTAGGATGGATGATCTAGATTTTTATTTTCCTGCTCATTTGCTTACCTTAATAGGGTTCCCTGATAAATGTACAGTAGCAACCAGACACTTGCTCATCAGTTCTGTGGTATAGATCATTCTTTGTTTAAACTAGTCTGAAGCCATTAGATTCAGTGGGGGTGAGCAAAGAAGATCTATGAAGAATATAATTTGGATTGTCCTTTCTATATTATCTCATCAATTGTCTTTAATAAACCTTCTAGACTTTTCTCCTTTAGAATTTTTGTGGTTATGTTAGAAAAAAACACACTTATGTAAATACATTCTTGTTAAAACAAGTAAAAAAATTAAAAACTTTTGTAAAGAAGAAGCTAATAATTCTCTCTGCTTCCTATCTCCTTAAGTTAAAAGCTAACACAAACAATCAGGGTTTTATATTTGTATCTTAATTTCCATGGTTATGTGTATGTGCCTGTGTGTATGTATCCCTATAAGTAATATTACGAATACATGTATTTTCATGTTTTAATATTTTAAAAACTGACAAAATAAATTATATATTCTATACATGCCTCTAGTGTGTGTATATGTGTGTATGTGTGTATATATATGTATATATGTATATACATATATATAGTATATGTGCTTCTGTTTTTTCATTTAAAATATATTCATCCAGAAGTAGACATGAATATCTTTATGTTCCAGGTAGTGTTCTGCATGCTAAGATTATAATAGTCAGAATAATAATAACTTTCTGCCCTCAGAATCCTCACATGTTAATGAATCATGGATATTCCTCAGGTAAGTATCCAAAGTATCAAATCATTTACAAATGGCTTCAAAATGCTGAAAATTTCCTTTCCTACTGATACACATTCATGTGTTTTCCACTTTTGTTATTGCTGCCAACAGTGCTACATTAAGCATCCTCATATATATATTCTTGTATACCAGTGCTTTATATTTCAATAGGGCAGGTTTCTCAAAACTTGAATTTCTGGGGAAAATAAATATATGCTTTTCATCTTAATAAACATTATAAATAGCTTTCCTAAAGATATTTTTATGTGCAACACTTCCTATAGTCACAGATACACCAAACGTGTTGCAAAATGCTTGTTTCTACTCATCCTGGAGAGTAATCCTCTTTGTGATGCACAAATTGTCATTTGTGAGAAATGAAGTGCTATTTTGAATACAATTTATACTTTCCTAATTACCAGTCAGATGAAACACTTTTTCATTCTTTTTGGCCATTTGTAGGTCCTATAGACTCATGCTGTTTTTTTTTCCCCCTCTTTATGGATTTCTTTTTTTTTTTCTTTGTATATTAGACATACTAGCCCTGTGTGTCTTCTGTGTGTTTTAAATATTTCCTTCAATTCATCATTTGTCTTTTCATTTTTTGGTATATTTTTCCACATAAAATATAAGATTTATTGTGTAGTTGAGGATATTTAATTTCCTGTCAGTGACTTCTCACAGTTTTCTGTATGACTTAAGAAGTTCTTTCCTACCCCAAGATTATTCACACATTATTCCAAAGTTTCTCCTAGTTTTTTAAAAGATCATTTTACCTTTAGATTTAAAAAGCTAAAGACTTTGTTAATGTCCTTAGTACAGGGTAGGGTTTTAGCTTTGTTTTCTTCCAGATTGGAAGCTAATAATACTACTGTCAGCCACCACGTACTCTGTAGTCCCCTAAACAGAAGGGCTATCTGGCCATATGGATTCCTGTGCATATGGAATAAAGATTTGGACCCCTGTTAAGTTTCATAGTGCTTGTATATTTCTCTAAATTCTATAATACAATCAAGGGGGGATAGCAGAAAACTAAAAGTTTAGAAATATAGTGGTGAATCCATTGTCATTAGCTTTTCATTAGTGAATGATCAGTTAAATCCTATTCCCTTAGCAATAATAAATGTTGATACAAGAATAGTAACCTCACTTTCCTTTGGTGAAATTTCTATATTAACAAACATAGTTCATGAAAAAGTCTAAGTGTCTGGTTGTTGACCTTAAATATAATAAAATAAACTTACATTTTCTCATATGATGATGTATTTCTTCATAATTAAGTTAGCACTATCCAGGGACATAAAAGGATTATGATTTATTTGTTTCTAGTATGCCTTGCAATTGACTAAATTGATACTTATTTTTTTCTTAATTCTTATTTGTATATTTGTAGATTAGTGTTGTGTTGGCCACACTAAGTTCAGAAGGAGGAGGGGGACATACTCTTGATTTAACTCATCAAAAATATTAAGTATATTTTCATATTTTATGAAAATAACTACCAAAGTCTAATAAACCAGTAAACACTTTTCTGTTTCTGTCTCTTATCTTTCTTTTTTCCCGTCCCAATCATCTTATACTTAATATACTTATTTCTTCATAATTAAGTTAGCAAGATTCAGGGGCATTAAAAGATTATGATTTATTTGTTTCTAGTATGCCTTGCAATTGACTAAATTGATACTTACTTTTTCAACACTACTACACCATAAAAAAATCATGTAGAACTAGATACTAGAAAGAGCAAAAATCCAAATAACTTGCTACCAATATTAGCCAGTTTATAACTCAAAACTCTTTAGGTCCATATTTCTCAAACCATGTAGCATAGTACTAAATCTGTAGGTGTCAGGTAGATTTATATATGAAAAAGATTTGAGTCAAAAAATTTGGTAAGCATTAGAGCAAACACATTTAAATGGTATTTTTATTGCAGAACTTCTTAAAGCCTTTAGTATACTCTTATGGACTATAACTTTCCAATTGGTGCATATTATATGCAGGGTTTCCCAAATTTATTTGATATTAATTGATTTTTTTCCCTTGGTAGATTCACAGAGCTTATGCTTCACAGAATATCCTTTAGGGATTCTGTTTAAGTTTAAATCTCTCAGTCATGACCTTCCATTTTCCTCAAAAAGAAGAAAATGCAAATATGTAAAAAGCAAAAACAACACAATTATCTGAATTGAGTTGATTGGACCTTGTACATGAGAAAAATTACTGATAAAAATTCTTGCCCTATTACTGGCTTTTTTGCAGGCCTCAGTGAAAAACTGCCTGCTTTTATGTGCCATATCATCACACCCATTCCACATTCAAAGCCATCACCAATCACTATCTTAATGATGGGACAAACCTTCCTAAACTCTAAAAGAAATAAATCCCTGCCATCCTAACTTTATACTCCCTTCTGTTTCCCTTGGGGGATCTTTCTGGAAACATTGGTTGTGGGAGAAATTGCTTATTAAAGTCTATATTCTGTTGTTTGAAACATTTGTGCTCTGGTAAGAAAAACTACTATTGGAATTTAGACATAAAGGATTGGCTTTGCTTTTTATTCTCTTACATCAATACCATAATCAATTCTGTCATCTTTAGAACTTTCTCTAACCCAATTCTATCCTACTGGCAGCCAAGTGGTTAAAATCCAGTGCTTCTTTTTTTCTATAGAGATGATCAAGAGAATGCTCAAATGAACTTGCTTGTCCTAGCTGTATTATGTGATGGCAACACTAAGTTCAGAAGGAGGAGGGGGACATACTCTTGATTTTACTCATTAAAAATATTAAGTATATTTTCATATTTTATGAAAATAAGTATCAAAGTCTAATGAACCAGTAAACACTTTCTGTTTCTGTCTCTTATCTTTCTTTTTTTTCCCCTTCCCAATCATCTTTTATTTTTTACTTGAGTTATGCTATCCATTGATATAAGACTTGCATTGAATCTTCAATAGAGAAGTTAGGAGAGAGAGGGAAGCTTAGGGAACCAATATATTGTGTGTATAAAACTTATTTGATACAACCAATGATCCCATAGTTCATTCTACAAATACTTTAAGCACAATTTGCCCTATTATTTGTTTTCTTTCCAAAGTTTAGGTGTGGCAGAATACATATATCATAACATCTACAAACAAAAAGGATTTAAAAATATTATTTTGTGAATTCATGGTGGTAAACCAAGAGTCAGAAAACTTGGGTTTTAATTTCTGTCTTTGCTTGTACTTACTTGTTTCTTTTTAAAAAGTCATTGTTAATAATAACTTTTAGTTTATGAATCTCATGCAAAATATGGGATACTATCAAAAATGAATTAAATATAAATTATATAATAAGATAAAATATAGATATTACCTGCTTTATGTAATCCCATAACTGACTTATAGAAACATATTTTTTATTATTCATTCAAAATAATTTAGTATCTAGGATGTGCCAAGCATCTGCTATGGATACAATGATAAATAATACAAATTCTTCTTTCAAGACTATGTAGATATTGCAAGAATCTGCCAAACTTTACATATACTTATTATGAGTGTTCCCTAATCGAATTTCATGAGTTCATCAAAATTTTAATAGTTTCTTGTTCAAGTTCTTTTGTTTATTTTTGAATGGGTTGGAGTAGGAGTTACATGATTTAAACAATGGGCTCAATATCCAGATATTGTGTAGATGTCTATGATTTTTACATGCTCTACCTTACCATTGCCTGCAGCCGTAGCCCTGTGGCATCTGATCCCATCAGATATTGGAAGCTAAGCAGGGTCGGGCCTGGCTAGTACTTGGATGAGAGACTGCCTGGGAACACCAGGTGCTATAGGCTTGGGAGAAGGACCCGGCAACCCACTCCCAAAAGTCAATCAGCCCTTGAAAACCCTATGAACAGCAGAGAAGCACTGACAATAGTGTTTCCCCTGTTGTACGTACGGTCCCTATGAGTAGGATGACAACTCAACAGTACCTAACAACAACCATCTTACCATTAATCATGATGTCTATGTACTATTTTCTGAACATGACTCTTCCTTTTTGTAATTTAGATTCACCCTTTTATTTCTGTTGACTGATCTAGATAACTTTAGGTCAAACTATCTTATTACTGCCTTTATTTTCTCCATATCACAAATTATATATCTATACTGCCTTTTGATTTATATGAAGTAGAGAATTTTATTTTCCCACTACAACAAATGTTTTCTTTAGGAAAAAGTTAGCTATTGTTTTCCCTTTTAGTTAAGGTATGTGCGAGTCACTATTCACTTTTAGCTTCAGTGGCTCCCGCACAGCTTCTGGCCTGAGCTTCCAAGCTGCCTGGTCCAGCCTGTACAATTTATGTAGGGAGTAATATCAGCAAGATGGCAGTGTAGGTGATAGTGGCCTATGCCCATTACAAAAAGTAACAATTATACTGTTATCCACAAATGAAAAGAGCTCTGAGAGGTCTTTTCAGTTAAGAATCTTCAACAACATGGTGGAACAAAAAATGGAAAGTATGCAGAAAGGATTACTAGGGAGTTTGGAGACCTGAGGTGTCTGGAGGTGGCTAGGAACAAAGAATAAGGATGAGGACTGTTAGTATTAGCTATGTGGTGGGTGAAACCAAGGTTTCTTATGGCCCTTTTTATAGAGGACCTTGGTAATCTTTGCTGCTCAGGGCTTCAATAACTTTCACAGCTTTGCAATTTTTGATGTATGTCTCTTTAGTGTTCATTGGTATGGAGCCCAGTGGCCTCCTATCCAGAGGATTCTCTCATTATTGAGGTAACCAACAGCTATCACTGTTATGGATCCCTAGGGAAAGAATGCTACTGTGGCCCCTTTATTTAGAAGGAGCCACTGCTGTGCCACTCTGGGGCAGGGGCTGTCATTCTCCATGCATGCCCTGGACCTGGGAGTCCCAGCTCTGTGCATGCCCATGCACCACATGCACTTACTCCTTAGACACTAAAACCAGTAAAGCAGCAGGCATGGATTTGCCACAGACTGTAGTTCCCTCAGTGGTTCAGAAGCACCTGCACCTCACATACCATTGCCAATGCTGCAATGATGGTGTCTGTACCCCAGGCACTTTTACTACTGCCACTTCAGACCCTAGTGCCACAAGTCCCTTCACGTATGCATACTATAGGCCTCAGCCCCACAGCAACTTTCTGGGTCTTGTGCACCAAACACTGGTACCACTGCCACCATGGTGTGCACCCTCAAACCAGACCTAGTGCTAACAGAACCCCCTTTAGCAATGACTTCTCATGTGTGAGAAAAAGACACAGCCTTGGGCACTGAGGATTCATGCTATCTTCACTAATGCTTAACTCAGCTGATGGAACAAAATGGAGACTCCACCACTGCATTCTCATTGGAGCTTAAACCACTACATCTCAGACATTTGAATGTGAAGATTTTTACTAACCAAACCAATCTATAAAGTCTGAAAGAGGTAACTGCTCCATCATATGTTCAGACATCAGCACAATGCAATAAGAAAAATGAAAAGTCAAGGAAACATGGCACCACCAAAGAAAGTCAATATTTTTCTAATTAGTGACTCTAAAGAAATGGAAACGTAAGACCTGCCTGACAAAGAATCTAAAATAATTGTTTTAAGGTTACTCAGAAAGCTATAAGGGATCAGAAGTAGATGAATAAAATCAGAAAAAAAGTGCACATGAACAAAATGAGAGATTCAATAAAGAGATGTTACTGTTGTTGTTGTTGTTGTTGTTGTTATTGAGAGATAGAAGTCATAAGAACAATAAACAAATTCTGGGGCTAAAGAATATGTTGAATGAAGTGAAAGATGTAATAGAGAGCATCAACAGCAGACTTGATTAAGCAGAGGAAAAAATCCATAAAACTGAAGACACATCACTTGAAACTATATGGTCAGAGGAGAAAAAAGGTTGGGACAATGAAAAGAAATGAAGTTAGTCTATGGGATTTATAGATCACTAACATTCACATTATAGGGATATTGGAAGGAAAAGAGAGGGGCAGAAAGTTTCTTTGAAGAAATAATGGTTGGGAGAGATACTATGGAGAAATATGGACATCTATGTACACGGACATCTTGTACTACTGACAAATTTCAGAGTTTTTTTGAACAGATACAAATGAAAAACCTTTAACTAAACTAAGAAAAGGAGAGATGATTTAAGCAAATAAAGTCAGAAATGAAAAAGGAGACATTACAATAGATACTACAGAAATAAAAAGGATCATAAGTGACTAACATAAACAATTATATTCCAACAAAATTGGATAACCAAGAAGAACAGAAAATCTGAACAGTGAAATAACAAATAAGAAGATTGAATCAGTAGTGAAAATTCTCCCATCTGAGGAAAACTTATGATTTGACAGCTTTACTGGTAAATTCTATCAGACATTTAGGGAAGAATTAAAATCAGTCTTTCTCAAACTCATCCACAAATTTGAATATTCATTTTATGAGGTCAGTATTATCCTGATACCAAAGAGAGACAAAGACACTATAAGAAAAGAAAATCCCTGATTAAAATATGTGCAAAATCCTGTACAAAATCATAGCAAACTAAATTCAGCAATACATTGAAAAAGTTAATGCACCATGATCAAGTGGGATTAATCCCTGAGATTCAATGATGGCTCAACATATGCAAAGTAATGAACATGAAGTGCCACACTGACAGAATAAAGGTCAAAAACCATATGATCATCTTAGTAGATGTATTAAGGAATGTGCAAACATCTACATTCTTTCATGGTTAAAAACTCTTGACAAATTAAGTATAAGAGTAATGTACTTCGACACAATAAAGGCTATGTATAACAAGCCCACAGCTAGCATCATAGTCAATGAGGAAAAGCTGAAGTTTTTTCTCTATGATCATATGATCAGGAACAAGACAAAAATGTCCATAGCTGCAATTCCCATTCAACCCAGTACTGATATTTCTATAAAAAGTAATTGTGAAAAAAACCCCAAGTTGGAAGGGAAAAAGTAAATTTGGTTTTCTTTGTAGATGACATGATCATATATACAGAAAAGTCTAAAGACTTTGTCAGTAAATTCAATAAAGTTACAGGATACAAAACTAACATACAAACTCTGTTGCATTTCTATATAACAACAAAACATGTCTGATTAGGAAATGAAAAGAACAATCTCACAGAATAACATTAAAAGTATAAAATACTTAGGAATAATTTTAACCAATGGAGTGAAAGTTCTGTACACTGTAAGCTACACATCAATGAAAGAAATTGAAGACACAAATGGAAAGCCATCTTGAATTTACAGATTAGAAGACTTAATATTATCAAAATGCCCATACTATCCAAAGCCATATGCCCATTCAGAGTAATCTCTATCAAAATTTTAACTGTTTTTTTCACAGAAGTAGAAAAAAAAATCCTAGCATTTGTATGGAACCATAAAAGTCCCCAAATAGCTAAAGCAATCTTGATTAGGAAAAACAAAGCAGGAAGCATAACATTTTATGATTTAAAATTGTATTACAAAGCCACAGTAATCAAAATAGTAAGTTATTGACATAAAAGCAGACTATAGACAAATGAAACAAAATTAAAAACCTAGGAATAAACTCACACATGTTCTAGTAATTTTTGACAAAAACTATAGGAATTAACAAAAAACTATAGTCTCTTCAATAAATGATGTTTGTTAAATGGAATATTTATATGCAAAACAAACAAACAAGAAAAATCATTGGAATCTTATCTTCTAGCATCCACAAAATCAACTCAGGATGGTTAAAGACTTAAACATAGTACCGTAAACCATAAAAACCCTTCACTAAAATGGGAAAAGTTCCATGAATTTTGTTTTGGTAATAATATTTTTGATTTGATAACAAAAGCACAGATGACAAAGATAAAAATGAACAAGGGACCATTTCAAAGTAAAAATTTTTTTGTACAGGAAAGCAAACAGTTAACAAAATGAAAAGACAGTTCCCAGAATGGAAGAACATATTTGTAACCAGTGTATATGGTAATGGGTTAATATACAATGCTTGTAAGGAATTCATACAATTTAGTTTCAAAAAATCTAAATAACTCAGTAAAAATAATGAGCAAAACATCTAAACAGACGTTTTTACAAAGAACAAATGGCCAAAGGGTATAAGAGAAGGTGCCCAACATCACTAATCATCAGGGAAATGTAAATCAAAACCACAATGAAATATTACCTCATACCTAAAGGATAAAAAAGTGAAAAGATATGAAAAGATAACGAATATTGGGGTTTCTTATTTTTTAAGTAAGAAACTTAATGCATAGCTGACCAGAATATAAATTGGTACAGCCATTATGGTAAGCAGTAAGAATGTTCCTCAAAAAATTAAAAATAAAACTACCATGTGATCCAGCAATCCCACTGCCAAGTATATATCAAAGGAAATAAAATATTTCAAAACATTATCTGATTTCCTATTGTCATTTCAGTGTTATTCACATCAGCTCAGATGTGGAAATAGCCTTAATCCTCACTGATGAATGAATAGGTAATAAAGGTATGGTATATATATATATAATGGAATATTATTCATCTTTAAAAAACAAAGGAAAATCCTGTCATTTGTGATAATGTGAATGAACCTGGAGGCCATTATGTTATGTGAAATAAGTCAGATCCAGAAAGACAAATATTGCATAATCTCACTTTAATATGGCATCTGTATAAATCAAACTTATAGAAACAGAATAGAAAGATAGTTATCAGGGATTGGAGGAAATGGAGATTTGTTGGTCCAATGATACAACTTGAAGTTATAAGATGAATAAATTCTGCAGACTTAATATATACACTGCCTGCGGTTGTATCACATTCTATCCCGTCAGATCTCAGAAGCTAAGCAGGTTCAAGCCAGGTTAGTACTTGGATGGGAGACTGCCTGGTAACACTAAATACTTTAGGCTTGAGAGAAGTACCTGGCAACCCACTCCCCCAAATCAATCAGCTATTGAAAACCCTGTGAATAGCAGAGAAGCACTGACAATAGTGTTTCACCTGTTGTACATAGGGCTGCTATGAGTTGGACACTGACTTGACCTAACAACAACAACAGCAACAACAACATATATATATATGTGTGTATATATATATATATATATATATATATATATATATATATACACATATTATCATGAGGATAGTTAATAATAATGTATCCTTGATATTTTCTGAGAGAGTAAACATTAAGTATGCTCACTACATAAAAAATAACTATATGAGGTGATGGATATGTTCATTATCTTGATTGTGGTAATAATTTCACAATGCATACATATATCAAAACATTTCATTGTACACCTTGGATATACATACACTTTTTATTTGTCAATTATACTAAAGCTGAAAATGTTTTATGATTAAACATTAGTTAATTGGTTATGGAGTTGAATGAAAGTTCATGTAAACTTCCTTCCATTTTTGTATGTGCACTTGTGTGTGCACATGTATTGTGTGCAGTTTAGGGACTCCATTTACCAATATAGTGTCGTGATAGCTATTTCCTCAAGGTCATGAAGAACATATAAATTAAATACATCCATCATGGTTTTATTCTATTTGAAGATGCTCCTTGGAGACACTTAGAAGAATGTTGTGATGAGTTTGAAAATTACTGCTTTAGGAAATGCATTCATTTAAGAGTCTTCTAGAATTATTACCTCCTCTGTTCCAAAGAGGTCATTGACTTTGACAGTGTTTTTCATTAGAATTTGGATAATTACTCTTAGCTTGCTAAATGTATTTGTGAAAAAATTGCCACATCCATTGATAAAATAAAAATAAATTTGTAAGACTAGCAATGAAGGAAAAAAATCTCTTAAAGGAAAGCACAACTGGATATTAGTGTTATCTCTCACATTATTCGGGAATTGTTGGCTGCAAATGACAGAGATCCAAATTGAAGTAATTTAAGCAAAAAAGTGACATCTTATAAAGATCCTAATATAATTCTTAGACTCTTTCAAATTAAAGAATAACCAAGATTTTTTAAGGCAGAAACTTGGAAAACCTCTTTGGAGATTTTATTAAGTAGAACATTGACTCTGTTGCTTTAATAGCATGGCTTAAACCAGACTGTTTATCTCATATGTAAAAACATAAGCAAGTCTAGGGAAAGGAAGTCACTGCTACTCATTTGAACAGTCATCCACAGTTCAAGGTTCCTTCTATTTGGTTGTTCCATCACACCAAAATGTATTGTACTTTCTGTATGTTTCATTCTGGATTACTTTCTGTCAGGTCTAAGCGTCAGTCCCTTGGAATAGGAGAAAATGGGGACAGGTAAAGTATTTCTTTTTAAGAATAAGATACAGAAGTTGCTTAACTCACTTCTACTTACATGCTTTTGGCTGAACTTAGTTGTGTTGGGAATTAGTGTTTAATATAGTATCTTAAGGGCTGGGATTTAGCTCAGTTGGTAGATCACTGCGCTGTAGTCTCTGAGGTCCCGAATTCAATTCCCAGCACCACAAAAATGGGAGAAGGGCCTGGCAATCCACTCCCAAGGCAATCCCGAAACAGTGAGCCATTGAAAACTCTGAGGGTTCCTATGAGTCGGATACCGACTCGACGGCACCTAACAACAACAACAACAACAACAACAACAACAACAACAACAACAATAGTATCTTAAATATGGTGTTTTCCACCCTACTAAAATTTGAGTGTTCTATTAACAAAAATTTGGAGAAAGGACATTGGGAGAGAAATAGTTCTCACTGCAAAAAGAATAACAATCTTTGAACACAGTGATGATATTAATTTTGTAACTAGTCACTTTCTCTCTACCACTGGGCTTCATTTTATCCCTCTACAGATCACAGAGCAAGAGATATCAATGGCTCATGGCTCATGGCTCTGTGCTTAGACTTCTGCAGCATTAAACCTAAATTCTCTAGCAGATAGGTGCAACTAGTTTTTGTCCTTACTTCATTGCTCAGGAGTGCTATAACTTTCTTTTTCTTTCTTTCTCTCTTTTCTTTCTTTCTTTCTTTTCTTTCTTGTCATTTCTTTCTTTAAAACAAAACATTTTATTTGATGCAGAAATTCTAAGGTACAAAAACATCTTGCTAAGCTTCATTTATTTAACACATAGTTATTAAACACCCATAAGCCAGGCAATATTCTAGAGTAGGGTCAAAACTGGCCTGCAAGTAAAGTTTTCCTGGAACACAGTCACACCTATTTGTCTGTGGCTTCTTTTGTGTTACAATGGCACAGTTGAGTAGTTATGATAGAAATAGGAAATTCTTGATCACTAAATATTGTCTTACCTTTTACTGAAAAAAATTTCTGCCTTCCATTGTAGATGTTGGATATGCAAGTGATGAAGATATACAAGGTCTACAACCTTATGAAGCAGACATGTGGGACTTGTCTTTGGATATCTAATTTTCCTGATGATTTTTACTCTTGACTAGTGAGTCCATAGAAGGAGAGTAACATCACTTCAATCTTACTTTAATGTCTTTATGAACTTACGGAAAAGCTTCCACGAAATAAAATGACCTGCCTACCATTGGTCTTATGCTTATCGCCTTGTTCTTCTTAGGCCATAGATAATTCAAGCTATCATTCTGTTATATAATCTGTTCATATTGCTGTTTTCTTGCTTCAAACCATTTTCTATATGGCTTTCTCCATTTTTCTTTCTTTATTTTCTCATGTATTTGTATTAGTTTTAAAATGGATGCCTTACCTCTGTCCAGAACAATAAGATCCTTTTTTTTTCTCATTTAAATATCTACATCCTCTCTAATTTCCCTTCATTTTTTCCTTCAAATATCATGGATATGAATTTGGAATGCAGCAAATCTTTCAGTTAGATTGAAGTTACTCATTACAGGTCTTAATCTACAAAGTAATACAGTACATTAGTTTAACACTCACATACTCACTGCTGCAGAATGACATCCTCGCCAATGTTTGATTGCAAGTATCAAGATTAGAGCCTTCCTGTAATTCAGGCATTGGGAATCTAGAGCTTGTCTGCCTAGAAATATGCTGCTATCAGTAGGCAGATAATTAATATAATGTGAAGTAATGAAGTTGGGGGTAAAAGTACAAGAACCTCATGACAGGAGAAATTTATGTTGGGGAGAATTTTATAATGAGAACAAAGCATACATCAGTAAATTTATCAAAAGGTCAAAATTGAAAATCTATCAAGTATGGTCTTTGTCCATTGACTTCATCTTTGGTCCAACCAGGACTGAGAAGCTTATTGTGGCCTCATTTAGGTTTTTAACTGTGGGCTAATTCTTACTGACTTTGCATTTGTCTCAGGTGTGTGCAAGTGATTTTTTCTTTCTTTTCTTTTCTCCCTGCCACTCTCTCTCTCCCTTCTTCTTTTCCTCTCTTTCTTTCCTTCCTTCTTTCTTTCCCTCCCTCCCTCCCTCCTTCCTTCCTTACTTCCCTCCCTCCCTCCTTCTTTCCTTCCTTCCTTCTTTCTTCTCTTCTTCCCTCCTTTGTTTCCTACTTTCCTTCCCTTTTTCCCTCCCACCTTTCTTCCCTCTTTCTTTCCCTTTCTTCCATAAATAATTATGCCATGCTTACGATGATAGATTCTAAGAAAGATTTTTTGGAATTTAACTGAACAATAAAAAACACAGTCCTTATCCTCAATGGAGTTCATGATCTCAAAAGAGAAACATAAGAAAGAAGGCAATAATTGGAAGAGGCATTAGAAGCACATGGGGAGGGAGCTTCAGACAGGAATGAATAATATTTTTTGCCCATTTAAGATGCATTGGTAATGATATAATCACTTTTTTATTAATCTGAATTTCATCACTTTGGTTTTTTGCTTAAATGCCAGTGAACTTTCTAAATGACTAGGTAAATAATTAGTAGCATCAAAGAGCTGTAGTACTATAACTAGACAGCATAATCATGGCCTAACATTATTAACTGGTGATTTGACACTAATAACTATCAATTCCCCCATGTGGTGTTGAGAAAAGACAGCAGTCTTAGGACTTAGGTGACTTGGGCTATAACACCATCCTTCCATTTGCAACCCTTTTGCCTTGGCTTATGTAAGTAAATTGGGCAAATGAATTATATTGCTATTTCACAAAGTTTTGTCCTTAAACATGATATACAAAACAGTGTGTAGTTAAATAAGCTTAAGCAATGCTGCAAAATATATTCCTATACTAGAAATGTTCAAAAAAGTTCTGAATTAAAGACGTCTGTCTAACTTTATTTGAACCACCTCTTTCTAAGCTTTTGACCAAGAGATGTTCTTTGAGGAAGAATAAAAGACATATTTTAACACTCTACATAACTATCCCTTTATAAAACTACTTTAAGAAACTCTGAACCACAAAATCTTTAAACGTCTTTCAGTTTCAAAATTCTTATGATCATGAATATTAATTATATAGATATATATGCATTTGCCTATCTATTTTGATATTTCACACTGATACCAAATTGACTGAAAGTTTGACAAACCCACATAATGTGGACTGCTATGAGTGGAAAGTATATTTTATATTCTTCACAATCACAGCCCTGTAGTATCAGATTTCCACTTTGAGTCCCTTCCAACTGTTTTTTTGGCATGTATTACTTGTGCTCCCCATCAAGCTAAAGTAGAACCTGCCTTAACTATAACTTATTAGAAGGTTTAATGACAATAATTTTCTGTTGAAGTTAACTGAATTATAGTTTTACTTGCAGAAGGGTGTACATTGTAACATCCTTGAAGTCTTGGTGTTAATAATAGAAAGTAGCATTCACCATGTTGTTTCACCATTCATGGAGTTTTCTGCAAAGATCTGCCTCTAGAACAAGTTTTCTTACCTTTTTTAGCTATTTTGGGAGCTAAAGCTAATGTGTTAACTTACTGTTCTTACATATTTGTAAAAACACATACAAAGATGATCTCCCTGATTTCATTTATACAACCATAGTTCAAAGCCACAAATGCACAAAGAATTGCTTTTAGAGCAAGTACATTGAAGGTCCTTTATGATACAAGAATAAAGGGACTTGAGAACATGTTCCAATTTCCATCCACAATCAAGAAGTAAGAAATTAGAGTTGGCAGAATAGTCCTTCATGAGCATTTAAGGTAGGGAAATTGAACTTATGCAACTTATTATCTTCAGGTTTTACCCACAATCAAGAAGTAAAGAAATTAGCCTTGCTAAGTGAAAAGATGCTTTCTTTCAAAATTGAACAATGGGCAATTTGACAAAGTGCCACTCGGATAAGATGGGTTAGCTAAGACCTTCAGAAATGAAGACACTGCATTGAATGAATGAACTCTACAGGAAAAAAAAATTAAGGAAGAAATATATTGGGTAGAAACACTGAACCAGGTTCTTCTCTCCTAAAATAATTTTTTAATGGTTCTAGTCAGTATTGAAAAGACAGTGGGATTTTGTGGAATTGTTGGCTGGCATATTCTTATAGCTTTTAGTCAAAATTGTAACTGCTTAGTGGCTGGGGTTTAGATCAGTTGGTAAAGTGCTGCTCTGCAATCTCAGAGGACCTGGGTTCGATCCCCAGCACCACAAAATATGGGAGAAGGATGTGGCAATCTACTCCCCAAAGCAATCCTGAAACAATCAGCTGTTGGAAACCCTGTGAGGGTCTCTATGAGTCAGACACAACACCTAACAACTACAAAGTGGCTTAAATTGAAATTTTTGAGAGACATTTCACCAAGTGTCTTCTTCCTCTTTGCTAAAGATGAGATATAAATCTTTAGCTGACCCAGAAGTCTCTTCCCTTTCAGGAAGTGCTTTTCTCTCATTTGCAGGTCTGCCTTGGTGGTGATTATGCATTTGGCCCTATGGAGATTGATATATTAATTTGATCTGAGAAAGATGAGTCATTTAGTGTAATCTGACAGGGGAAAGAGGGGAAACATCCCATGAAAACCCACTCTTCAGGGCATTCTTTGGCATTCTGGTGCAAAAAAAAAAAATTACCTTGTAGTTCCATCATTTTCAAGCATCATCTTAAGCCAGTTACTTTGTTTCCCTTACTTTCAGTTTTCTCATCTATATAGAATGGGGATTATGAAAATATCCTCCTGGCATTGGGCATATTGTCACTCAGAAACATTAGATGTAATTATCATTGGATGCAGACACTCAAATGATTTTTTGTCAAACTTGTTAATTCAAAGGAGAATGTACAGCTGTTTCATCAAAAGAAATTTTCTAGGCTCTTGGGAAAAAAACACATCAAATTGTTTCCTTAAAGCTAAAGCCAATACAATTGTTGAAATTGTGGCAGCAGTAATTCTTTTCATGGTTATAATGTTACATTGCACCTAGGTTCTTAAATATATCCTTTAGTTCTGACTTATTATGATTTAAGAACATCAGGAAGAGGAAGAAGAATCAGCATGAGGTTGATGGTTGAATGACAACTGTAATTTTCCATATAACAGAAACTTTGCTAATATAAAAGCTACCTTCTGGTTATGCAAAAGTTTAATGAAATATAGGTACAAAGTGGTGTTTTCTATCCAACGAAGAGCAAATGTAGTCACAGAATTTAGCATGTTGAGTTATTCTTTCCAGAATCAACCACCTAAGGACCAAGGAATAAGTTTTAAAACAGAATTTCTATGCATTCTTTCCTGAATAAACAAAACAAAACAGCTTGTATAGCTGAAATGGGTAGGTGCAGCATAATTTGGTAATGTTTCTATTTGTTGAAGAAATACTGAGTATTTGCAGGGATGGCAAGAAGCAAAACATAATCCTCATCTGCATGCAGCATAGTCATAACATAAAATTATAAGCTCAGAGATATGATTTCTGAAAAGATTAACATTGTGAAAATTAGAGCCCCCTCATTTGCATAAACCTGGGGACTCCCATTGCATGACAAAGCTAGCAGTTTATTTGGCAGAGAGGAGAATGAACTTGTACAGTATTTCACAGCTCTTGCTCACAGGTGGAAATCAGCTATGGGAGGCTGTTCTTTGTAGAAGGGCCTGGGAATCAGTATAGTTCATACATCATTCCCAATTTACCTGAAATAATAAGAGGCACCATAGAAATGCCAATTGAAAAACAAATGAGCGAATTCTAATACGCACCTCTTTGTGGTGAAAATTCCTTTGGGAGAGAAGAGTACTCAATCAGCACAAAACCTTATAGCCTTTTGAGTTTACTGTCCTTTCCCAGGTGACCTCTGATTGAGCTTTTGAGAAGGAGAATCCAACATGGAAAGAGTCAAAAGTTTTACCCAGAAACTAGGAAATGGCTGACTTGTTCCTAGGGTCATTTGGCCATTTCTTATCTAGAAAGTCTTAATGGAAACAAAAAAAATCACCGATGGACACAGAGCCAGGAAGCTGCTTCTCTTCTGAGATTGCAGATATGTTACTTCTAGGGATAAAATCTTTTCTGTATAATAGGATTTTTTCCTCTTAACTAATGAATGTTGACCGTGGAGGTATAGGAGTCATGAGGTATGGGATGGAGAAGATAAAATGGCAGTCACAATGTTACATTTGGAAGATGGAGGGAACAAGAAAATGAGTGCATTATGAATAAAGGCACATGGGGTATCCTCCTCTCATTTGGGCTGACTTGCATTGTACGTAAGAGATACAATGTATCAATGCATGGCATGAGGACTATCACTTAGGTGCACTAATTGTTTTTTTTCAGAGAAACAAAACCAACAGGATATATAGATAGATAGATGGTAGGAAATTTATTATGAGAATTGGCACATGCGATTATAAAAGCAGAGAAGTCCCACTGTATGCCACCTATAAGCTGGAGAAGCACGAAAGCTGGTCATTATCCCCTCAGCCCAAGTCTGAAGGCCTAAGCACCAGAAACTCCAATGTCTGAGGGTAGGAGGAAATGATGTTTTTAGCTCAAGAAGAGAGCAAATTTGACCTTCCTCCTCCTTTTCGTTCCATTTGAGAGGACCTCCAATGGATTGGACAACACCCATCCACTTTGGTGAGAGAAATCTTTACTAAGTCTGCTGATTCAAATATTAGTCATTTTTGGAAGCATCTTCACAGTCACACCCAGAAATCATGTTTTACCAGTTCTCTGGGTATTCCTTAGCCCAGTTGAGTTGACACCTAAAATTACCACCACAGGGCGAGCTATCTGAAAAACCAAAAAGTTCTGTCCAAGTGGGGAACAGGGCCACAGGAACGGTAAACACCGAGGTTCAAAGTGACTACCTCTCACCTGCTCAGATGGTGGGTTCTCCTTTCATCTCAGGCATTCGACATTGGTACCGCAGGGGTCTACCCTGAGTTTTCTCACATCCTGTGAATTGTGTTTTCCTCACGAATTCATTTTTACTACCCAGAGATCTAGGCAAACCTGTCCAACATTCCTAAAAGCAAAAGTTAAAAACTGAAGCCAACAAATACTGTTGTTGTCAGGTGTCGTGCAGTTGGTGTCCGACTCATACTGACCCCATGTACAACAGGTAAAACACTATTGTCAGTGCTTCTCTGCTGTTCATAGGGTTTTCAATGGCAGATTGTTTTTTGGGAGTGGGTTGCTGGGTCCTTCTCCCAAGCCTAAGCACCCGGTGTTCCCAGGTAGTCTTCCATCCAAGTACTAACCAGGCCCAACCCTGCTTAGCTTCTGAGATCTGATGAGATCAGACACTACAGTGCTACAGCTACAGGCAACAAATACTATGAGGTTAAAAATTCTCTTCCTTTCACCAAAACAATTCACTCGTATTAAATTAACAATTAAACAAAATAAACACCAAAACACTGAACATAAAACTTACAAACATTCTGAAAACCATAGAATGGAGATGGAAATGGCTGATTTGTTCACCATTCATCAGGTAAAATGGATTCTTGGATTCTAAAGCCCTGAATAATTCATAGTTTCGCATTGTTTGAAACATGCAATTTATAACAAAGACAGTAAGCACTGAAAAAAAAAGTCTCAGAACGCTATAGCAGAAAGGATGATAGGGCAGTTAGTCTTTAGCTGCAGGAAGGGACACAAAGCAGACACAGAGAAGGAGACATGGGGATGTTGTTGTTGGGTGTCGATGAGTCAGATCCGACTCATAGTGACCCTGTGTACAACAGATGAAACAATCTCCAACACTGTGCCAAGCCTGGCACTATCGTCAGTGTTTTTCTCCTATTCATAGGGTTTTCAAGGACTGATTGTTTCAAGAGTGGGCTTTCTGGTTCTTTTTCCAAACCTACAGTACCTAGTGTTCCCAGGTGGTCTCGCATCAGAGGACTAACCAGGACCAACCCTGCTTAGCTTCCTAGACCTGACAAGATCAGACACCAGGGTGGTATAGCCGTGTTGTTGTTGTTAGGTGCCGTTGAGTTGCCTCCATCGAGTAGCGAGCCTCATGGGGTTTTCAATGGCTAATTGTTTCGGGATTGCTTCTTAAGTGGATTGCCACAGCCTTCTTCCTAATATGGCTTTAGACCGGGGGATATTAGAGCTGAATAATTAAGAATGAATAAGGTTATGTTTGTTGGGGTTAAAAAGAATGATAGAAAATGTAGGAGATGGACCAGAAAGAAGAAATAACAATGTGTTCTAAATATACATGGTGTTTTCAGGAAAAATTGAGTAAACTGGTATGACGAGAACAGAGTACATGAGTAGGAGAAGAGGCTATTAATCCATCTAAAAGGTAAATTGGAATTATACTATAAAAGGTGCTTGCAAGTAAGTCATGCATTGGTTTTGAGTTTCATTAGAGTACTCAGAAGGATTTAATTAGCGCAAGGATGTGGTCAGTCTCTGCAGAAGAAGGATGACATCCATGATGGTAAAATCTGGAGAAAGAGCAATGTGTTAAGTAGCTGTTGCTGTAGCCTTGATAAGAGAAGGCCAAAATAAAATGGGAGAGGGAATGGATTAAAAAAATACTTTAGTGAGATAATCAGTGGGACTTGTTGATTGGATGTGGAAAATCAGTTAAAGAGATAAATCTAAGAAAAACTTTGGGGTTTCTGTCTTGCAGGATTCAGTGGTGAGCATGCTATTAAAGGGGACATAGAAGGAAGTAGGAATTTGGGAAAATGTAGAATCCATGTTTGGACATGACAAATTTTTGATGATCTTAGGATGGTCAGATGAAAATGTTCAGTAGGCATTTAGAAGGTAGATTTGGAAGCCAGGGGAGATCTAAGGTGAAGAAATGATTTTAGGAGTCACTTATGTAGTGGACGGTTGAGACAGTGAGAGGGAATGAAACCATGAGGACAGACAGTGTGGGGAGGAACAGAAGTGCACGAGGGGGGGCAGTCTGAGGAAGAGAAGCCAGGGAAGGACATTTGAAAGAGGTCAGAAAGACAATAGGAGAACCTGAGTATAGGAACATTTTGGAGAGAATTAGAGAAAAGAATTTCAAGAAGAGGCAGTGCTTAACAGAGTGAAATGAAGGATTGTACATTGGCATAAGGGTCCAGAAGAAGGAGATGGAGGAACTGAGGTGCTGGGTGTATTTAAAATGGTTGTCCTTGAAGGGTAGGGAATGATATCAAGAGAAGATGCCAGCCAACTTGAAGAAATGAGGTAAGCAGTCAGTAGACTTCCCAATGAAATCGAAGAGCAGAGTTTCTCATGATCACTAGGAGTGAAAGAATTGACTATAAGATCAGTGGGAATGGATTCTGGAGCAGAAGTAGGGGTTTGAAGTGGAGGGTTCATTGAATGAGACCAGAATTTTGGGTAGTTAAAATCTGTGTTGAAATCAAGCAGGATGATAGTACGTGACTGACTAGAAAATGCAACTGTGATCTTTAAGGAAAGTGAGAGAGTCATGGGAAGGGAGACCAATACAGATAATGAAGTTGGAAAGAGGGTAGTTTAATCTGACATCATAGACTGCAGTCAGTGGCTGAAGTACAAAAGCAGAAGTTTTTTTTCTGTAGAAGTGGGTTCAATATATAATTTAACAACAAATTCAGCAACTGAAATTTCTTAATCTGGCCGTTTTGTTTGGCTATAATGAATATTGGGAGAAGGACCTGGCAAACCCCTCCCAAAAATCAATCTGCCATCGAAAACCCAATGAACAGCAGAGAAGCACTGACAATAGTGTTTCCCCTGTTGTACAGAGGGTCGCTATGAGTCGGATACCGAATCGACGGCACCTAACAACAACAACAACAACAACAACAACAACAACAACAACATAATGAATAAGACACAATAGATCCGAGAAATACAGTAGTAGAAAAAACCATGGACCTAAAAATAACCAGAAAAGTGAGTGATTTCAGGAGAAAATATTTTATTATCAATAAAGGAATAACCAACACAAAGGTGCATACCTATTGATAGTATTTGCCTAGGTGGTATAAATGTGGATTGGAGCCCTGTGCACTCTTCTTTAGTATTTTATCTCAACTAGACTTTTTGATCAAGACATGCCAAGTATAAGAAAACCTGGGATAACCGTAAAGGTTATCACTGGGAAGATTCTATATTTCATCAACATTATCCTCTAACTCATTGACTCAGTGCTTGAGAACTTCAAATACCAGTTTATAATTCCTCTTTGATCAGGATTTTGATCTGGATCTTTAATTTTTTAGGAGAGCTGAGAGCCTTTAGCTTTTCTTGTCTTTTAAGAAGATACACACCTAAATATTATATTTATATGAGGGGAAATAGGGAATATACATATACTTTATAACCAAATAAAATATTATTTGAAATACTTTTTTCCCTAGGTTCTTAAGTATGATAAATATCAATGAGAAAGTAGCAAAAGTGGCAATGACATTAACTATTCTCTCATTTGCCTGTTTTAATACTCAAGTGATGCAACTACCAAAAATTGTTCTAGTATAAAATTATGTAGTTCTCTACTATTTTATACCTCTATGCACAATACAATACCTCCTCTTTCTCTTCAGAGTAGAGAGAATTAAGAACTTGGCTAAGTAAGTCACAGGCTATGGCTGAGTGGTGGGAAGCCAGCACTTTGGAGCGGCAAAGGCTAACTGGAATTGAGAAGAGAGAACTGTAGGAAAGTCTTTCTAGGATTGTGACCACTTTCAAAATTGAGCTGATAGTAGGTCCGAAGACCTACTGTGAACTACATTGGCTTTACTCAATTGGCTTTGACTTACTAAGTAAAAATTCAAAGACCAAGATCTATACTATATGCTTTATGTTGCCTCCCTCAGAAAGGCTGGCTGGAGAAGGTAGGTAATAAACTTCAGTGTTTAACACTTTTCCCCTGTATAAGATTATTTGTACCATGTCCCTTTCCTTCTCCTATAGCTAAATTTTTCTCTGGTAGCATGTGGTCTTGAGCAAAGTCCATCCTACCTTAAAAACTAAACTTCTCTTAACCACACTCTATTGTATAGTTTCATATTGTTGTTGTTAGGTGCTGTGGAGTCAGGTCTCACTCATAGCGACCCACATAGGGTTTTCAATGGTTGATTGTTTTGGGATTGCTTCAGGAATGGACTGCCACTTCCTTCTCCCATTTTTGCAGTGCTGGTGATTAAACCTGGGGCCTCACAGAGTGCAGTGCCACACTACCAACTGAATAAATCCCAGCCCATAGTTTCATAGAACCCACCAAAATAAAAACAAACAAAAAATACTTCCCCCACAAACAACAACAATAACAACAAAAACCCATTGCTGCAACAGATTTTCCTGAACTGAGACTTAGAGAAATGTATCTGATGAGTCTTTGATCAGTCTTCATAATGGATGCTGCATGAGATAGCAGACAACTGCTTTGTTGACAGTGACTATACAGTAGGACTGTTCCTACTGGGTCCCTTCATGTGGTCTGAAGTTACAGAGACAAAATATTATTCAATAAAAGCTATTTAATAAAGGATAAAACCAATGTCTTCTGAATGCAACTTCCTGATGGTAACTTCAACCGAATGTCTAATTCTTGTGTAATCGAGCAAAATGTGCTATATTGCTCTGAATGTAACATTTATTATTTTACCACTTTTGACCTACCATATGCAAAACTTTATATTCTTGGTTTCAATTAAGAAAGATTAACTTGGGAGGTTCTTCTGGCTATATGGCACCCTCTGTTCAGTAGACTCTAGAAGTATATCAGGCAAAATATACTCAAAAATAGGACTTTCATGTTTTTTTGCCACTTTCAAAATTAAAATAATACCTGAAATTTTCTCCCAGTATTTTCTTCTCTGTTCTAATATCATGCCAAACCCAAATATGTCTGTATGCCAAGGGCAAAGACTTGAAGTGGGGGAAGTCATGAGAAGATATTACCTGCTGCTATTGCCTTCAGAGACTTAAACAAGTACATTTTATTTTTATTATTAGTAAGGTGTATGGAGATAGATGATTCAGCAGCTAATAAAGGGATATTTGAAGGGAAGGAGAAACAGTGCTGTAGAATGAGTTTCTTGTTCTAATTTAATGTATATTTTTCCTTCCAAAATACATATAAAATGATCTGACACGATTTAGATATCCAACTGACTTTGCCTGGAGTTCTAATCCTATAAGTCTGGGAGGTTATGATTATATCCATGTTCTTTTCAAATGGAATAGATAAGGACCTGGGAAGAAACTTCTATGAAAGTTCACTAAACTCCATTTTACTTACTGACACAAGAAAAACAAAATACACCTTTTCCCTGTAATGATTTTCCCAACTGAAAGATGAATGAAGTAAGAAAAATTAGAAATTGTCACATCAAATGTGCCACATCAAATGTGGTAGATTAAAGTAAGTTGGAATCTGGTTTCCTTGAATTTATGAGGAAACCTATATGAATAACTTATGTGAAAGATTACCAACTCAATATCAGTCTAGTGAAAACAATTACAAAATAAGAGGAAATGTCATAAAAGGGAATAAACTCTGTATCCAGAATACCTAGATTTTGGCCTTCATTCTACTATTAACTTTATACAGTTGGGAATGTTACTTAACTTTCCCAGTTTCTTCATGTGTAAAATAAAGGTATTGAATTCAATCACTTAAAAGAGTCCTTTTCAATCTAACGTCTCATATTTTTCTCAGAGAAAAAGGTTATCATAACTTCTAATTAAGCAGTTTATACTTTGAGATTCAATCTGCAAAAAATAAAAAATTAGCTTAACAAGGGAAAAATTAGGTAAATAATGTGCAGAATAAATAAGCTATAATAAGTTGGAAAGTAATCTTGTATTACCCAGCTAGTGACTCTGCCACCCATATGTTCATAAAAACACTGTGGTGGTTTTATTGTCCTCTCTGGTAGTGCCAATCATAGTTAGCACTAATTAATGAAATTCCAGGACTCTGTTTGCCAAGAAGTTCATGCAATGGGTGAAGCAAACTACAGTGGCAAAGTTTCCATCATTTATATTGCCGTGACAATATTGGCTCAAGTTTCAGAAACAGTAATTCCAGCTCCCAGTTCCTGTGAGAACAAATGTAGATTGATTTATGTTCCGAGGCTCTCTAGCATATTGTCAACACTGAGATGGCTGCCAGAGCTCATCCTACAAAGTGCTGACATTTTCTGGGAATCTGCTTGCCTTTACACATACTCTCTTCAGTAGCTTACATTTGCACACATTGCTGTTTTTTTTTTCTTTTTATTTTAAGGCTTCGGCATGGGTTGTTGATCTTAAAATCTGTCTAACTTATTAACTGGATTGATGTCAATATAAAATATTTTGGGATCTAGTCATACTCAGGAAAGACAATGAACTTCCTTTAACCCATGTTGAATTTACCTTAAACAGGGTTTAAATTTAGGGGACTTATTTTAAAATCATGTTTCCTTTATAGTGAACTCACCCCTCTACCCTTTTTTTCTGGCTTTCTGATCCCCCTACTTTCATCAGTTAGTGAACCTCTAAATTCTGGCCCATTTCTCCTACACTACCCCACATTGTTATTAAAGCTTAGGTCTTTGGGGTTCTATGACTGCTCTCTGGTTCTAGTAATATTCATAGGCAGTCATATGTATACACTTTAACTTTTTAGTCTCTAGAGAAGAAGAGCTAAACATTGCAGTTGATTATTATAGTAATAAGTTGTTGTTGTTGTTAGGTGCTGTCGAGTCGGTATCCAACTCATAGCGACCCTCATAGGGTTTTCAATGGCTATTTCGGGATTGCCTTGGGAGTGGATTGCCAGGCCCTTCTCCCATTTTTGCAGTGCTGGGAATTGAACTCGGGTCCTCAGAGACTGCAGTGCAGCGCTCTACCCACTAAGCTAAATCCCAGCCCATAGTAATAAGTAGATAATTCAATAATGAAACATCTCTGTATGGGTTTGACCAAATAAATTGAATAGCTCCCTCTGTTGTGTAGTGGAAAATCAAAGGTTATCATGTTGCAGATTTATAGCACATTTATTTTCTTGGGATATACAGCATTTCAGATCTGCAAGGAAATCATTGAAATAAACTATGGACTCAAGAGGATTGATCTTTTTTCCCATGTTTCTGAATGAGAAAACTTTTGTTTTCCATTTTTGAAAAATTGATACATAATTTAGGTAAAATGTAATCTTAGAAGTATAGCCTAATGAATTTTCACAACCTTATTCCTATTTTGATCCCAATGTGGAACATTGTGCACCCCCTGGAAAGATCCCTCCTTCCTCTCCAGTCTCCAGGCCCATCTCATCTGTGTAGGAGGGTAACAGAAAAAAAAATTATTTTTATAATGAAAATGAACATACTTAATTTTTTTATTTCAAAAATCTTCCCCAATTTTTGTCATTAAAGAATTTCTTTCACTTTAAAAACCCTCTTTCCAATTTTTCCTCTGCAGAATAGTGTAGGAAATGGCCACTGAATATTGAATTTTGTTGCCTATTATTTCCTGCTTGGGTGAACATTTCTTGTTGTCCTTTATTTGATTGTTAAAAGACAGGTAGATTTATATTCTTTTCTGTTTTTTTTTGACTCCTAAAAGACTACTTGTATGTGTGAAAAGGAGAGAACAACTTCGTGATTATGTATCAGTGGAAAATTTTCTCATTCATACATAATTCGTTTTTGTTGGTCGGCCTCTAGACAGGGATCAAATTTGACCAAATTCTCCTTTGGATCCTCATTTTGTTTGCAGTCAGCAGCATTAAACTTTTAAGGTCCACTCAGATGTGGAGGAGAGGATGAATTGAAAGAGAAGTATTGCATTAGTAGACCTTTGTAGAGGTGATTCAAACATCTCCCTGGGGTTCTCCCAAAGAATGAGATACACTGCCTCCAGGAACAGCAGGTGAACTGAGGCCAGGGCTGAGGCTTATTGATTGCTCAAGTCTGACTTCCCTCCATCTTCAGTGGAGAGTTCCTGAATGCCCATAGTGGATCTCAGCAGACTCAAAATCTAGTTTCTACTCGATATCATCAATAACCGTGACAGAATTAGTACTGAATGTTCATATCATACCTTTATAGTTTATAAAATCCATCTCTGTATTTTATCCATTATTTATTATGACAGCCTTATAAAATAAATACTATAAGCCTGTTATCACTTTTTCATTGTTATGAAACTGAGATTTGAAGTGATGAAGGATCTTTCCCAAAGAATATATCCTCTTAAATAGTTTGGTTCATTGCAATCAGGCTCCACAGTTAGAAATTGAGAGGGTTTCTAATTTTATTAATGACTCAGGTTCATATGAGTTATACACATATATTCAGGGAATAAGGGAAGGCAGGCAAGATAATACATCATCTTTTTTTTTTTTTTGGCTTAAATGTGTTCTAATACTCATGAAATGAGATTTTTATGGGACATTCCAAACCAAGATAGGTTCTCATCACCTATTTTTCATATGATTCATCTTGAATTACTTCAGTCTTATGGTTTCAGAAGTAATTTTTCCAGGTAAATATTAATTTAGCTTAGGTCTTAGAGCACTTTGGGTTAAAAGAATCTTTTAAACCATGAGCTTTTCAAGTTGGATGCTGCTAGGATTTAGGACTGTCAGGAGCCTGGCTTAAGATAGCACTGGCTATTGTTGGTGACTGATAGATATTTATTGAATGGTTCTATGTATAGCTAATTATTAGTTCATATTATTCTTTAGCAATAACAAAAGCTTTGTTAATTTTATAATGCCATTAACACAACAATGGGATTTATAGATTCACAGTTTTATTCCAGTATTGTGGATACAATCAGTAACTACAATATTTCTGAATTGTTCTGAGATTCTTAGAATAAACAAAGGCCCATAATGAAAGAAAAATTTAAAATGTGGTATTTTCTTTGCTAAGAGATTGGAAATATCAATAGATTATTAAAAAGTAGTAAAGAATAAAATATTTTACTCAAATACTTTTTTGCTATCTCTATTTAATAGGAATGTCATAGTCGGTATTCTTTTCTCTCAGCCACTGGGTCTTAAGAACTGTAGATGGCAATCCAGTCACAAAAATGATAAGGTTGACTACATTTAGTAGTAGATTTTGCTTTTCCTAGCAGCACAAAATTGTGTTGCTATAGGAAGGCAGCATGTCAGGAAAAAGAATCATAAAAACAAAAGCAAATTTCAAAAGAAATGGAAAACAAGACAATGTTTTTGCAGCATTTACTTCATAAGTTCCCCTACATGTAAGTTTACAAAATGCAATTTGGAGCATATGAGTTAATCAAGAAATCCTGTAAAGGCATCTAGACCTATGGATAGAAGAAAATCTCTGTTGCCGTGGAAACGAGATACCATACATGAGAACAGGACACATCATATAGAAGATTTAATTACAGTGAAATGATAAGTGAATAAAGGCAATTTTTTAGCCAATTTGTAGCTAAAGTCCATTAGAAGTCCAGTTTCCAAGGAAACTCTTGTCTAAAAACAGTAATATGAAAAAATTATGGACTAAGATGAACTGCATTTGGAAAAGATTTTGAAAAGACAAGAGCAGCTCCATCAATTAAAAAGAATATTTCTCATTTTAAAGTAACCACATTGGGATGAACTTAGATTTCTTGTAAGAATCTTGAGCTATCCATAACAACAACAACATAGGAAACAATCCTGAAACAATAGGCCATTGAAAACACTATGAATAGTAGAGAAGCACTGACATAGTTTCAGGCATAACACAGGATTGGGGAGTGTTTTGTTCTGCTGTACATAGGATCGCTGAGTTGGACCCGACTCGATGGCACCTAACAACAACAATAATAAGGCAATTTCCACACGTAATAATAAAACACTTGTTTGATGGAAAAGTGTTCAAGAATCTAATATTTTGAACATAATTACAATGGCTTTTAGATATGTTTTAATTTTGAAGTGAGTTTCTCTATGATTTAAGAGATCCACGTGTGGCCAGGAAACACAACATGGAGGTGTCAGTGGATCATTTTGATTCCAAATGTTGTGTACTATTACCAGATTTGTTGCTGATTTATTCATGCATATTTGGGCTGAGCCAACAAGAAATAGACCATCTGGAGGGTACTTTTGATGTAAGACTGTGATCACAAAATATTCACTGTTCACAGTAGTTTTACTGAGGAATGGGTATAAATCTAGGAAACTCAGAGTCCTTAAAGCAGAATTTTAGGCCACCAAGCAGTAAGCATGTCATTAGGGGGCACTAGTGTGGTGGTAAGCATTTATTTGAGGCAGTCATATTTTAAAGGAACAGAAAGATTCCTCTACCTCTCTTTCATCATTGGATATGAACACACAAATCCGGAGTACGATGAAGAATAAGGGAAACAGGCTGGTGAGTAAATACACAGATGGCTGTCATGGAGCAGTGTGAACAGAGGGCTCAGTTTCTGTGTATTCTGTGCTGCTGCACCTACTTTTATTTATTTATTCATATTTTGTAGTGCCCGTGGGCTGAACCCAGGATCTGCTCTCCCAGCCTCATTTTATTTTTTATCTTGAGACAGAGTCTCACTAAGTTACATGGGCTGCCTCTGGTCTTGAACTTGTTATTTGCCTGCCTCCGCCTCTCAAGTCACTAGGATTACAGGCCTGTGTCACTGTGACCAGCCCCTGCTGCACCTATTTTAAACATTTACAATCACAGTATCTGTTGACTTGAACTTTAAAATATGATACAATTTTAAAGTCATGGGCTCTGGAGTGAGAACAACATGGATTTAAATCCCAGCTCTATCTTTCACTAGCAGGATAGGCTTGACCAAGTTACTTAAACTCTTTGACCTCAGAATTTCCATCAGGAATAACACCTACTGCTTGCTGTAAGTATCAGTGTCAATACATGTAAAGCAGGGTTGCTCAATCTTAGCCCTATTGATATTTGAGCCAAATAATTCTTTGTTGTGAAGGCTGTTGTAGAATGTTCAGCAGATCTCCTGGCTTTTACCCATTGGGTGACAGCAGCAAACAACCTCCCCCTTCCACCACCAGTTGTGACAACCAAAAACTGTCTCCAGACATGGCTAAATATTTTGGGTTGAGAAGCAATGATGTGATATGGCAGGCTAGTAGTAGTTGTTGTTGTTAGGTGCTATCCAGTTGGATCTGACTCATAGACCCCATGGGCAACAGAACGAAACACTATGCAACACGGTGCCATGCACACAATCTTTTTATGTTTGAGCCCATTGTTTCTTCTCATTTTGAGTTGTGCCATATCAGTAAAAGAAGGTGCCAGGGGCTTTACTCTATTCCTGTCATTAAGGTCGACTACTTTTAGGAGACAACTCTTCCCCAGTTGTTTCTTGAATGCTTTTTAGCCTGGGGGGCTCATTTTCCACACTATATTTGACATACTTCTCTGCTATTAATAGGGTTTTCAATGGTTGTTTCTGGAGTGGGCTGCTGGATCCTTCTCTCTAGTCTGTCTTAGTCTGGAAGCATAGCTGAAACCTGTCCATCATGGGTGGCCCTGGTGGTATCTGAAATACCAGTGGCATAGCTTGCAGCATCACAGCAACACGCAAGCCTCCATAGCACTACAAGCTGACAGACACATGGGGGATGCTGTAGTAGATGATAAATAAATGGTAGTCCTACATTATAAATTTTTGTGAGGATGTAGTATGTAGCATAGTGGTTAGATCCAGGTTCAGTCACTTAATTTCTCTGATGACCCATGTCTTTCCATACCTTCTTGCAGCTTTGAAAATTTCTCAGCTCACATCTTTTCAAAGATTTGTTGTCTTTTATTCTCTCAATTTAGTGAGCCAATTAATTAAATGCACTTTGGAATGTTTTTCTATCTTCCATGTCTCTTAACAAATTGTGTCTTTCTCTATGTATCCCCCATACTATGTCCTGGATGCATCCTACAGAATTCTTTTCCATTTAGGGACTCTTTTCTCAGGGGAATCTTTTATTTATTTTAGCCATTGAGTTGTTTTTTTATACTTTTTACTTTAACTTCGATGATTATAATTTTTGTTTTCAAAATGCATTTGTTTTCCACCAAGTTAAAATAAAATATGTATAACTGCCTACCTACTTGCCTATTTGTCTGCATATGTTGTTGTTTTTAGGGGTCGTTGAATCAGTCTGACTCATGGTGACCCTCATAGGGTTTTCAGTGGCTGATTGGTTTGGGATTGTCTGCATACACACTACAAAAATTTAAGAATAAAGAAAAAATTGAGTTTCAAAAAATATATTCATTTTCTATGTATGCATTTAATAATAACCTTTTTTCTCTGTGTTTACTTGATTTCTCAAAACTTCATTGTTTCTTATAAACTGACAATTGCATTTTAATTATCAGACTGTGTCTTTCGAATTGCCTTGTTATTGATAATTTCTCAGTCTCTGCTGGCTAGACATGACAATGTATTTTCTGCTGTGCTTTATTATTTTTGTCAGTTTGGTTTTGATGGGATTATTTATTGTTGGGCTTTCATATTTTCTTTGATTTATAGAGATAATCCTATTGAAATTATCATGGTTTTCTGTATGGTAGATTTATATGTTCACTCATTCTGGGCAATTTTTTTCTATCTCAGTGACTTTATGTAAGCAATGAGAGAGTTTGGATCTCACATACTTGCAAGATGTAGAGTGGGAAATTTTATTTCTTGAGGTATATCTTTTCCATTCAAAGGTCAGTGTGCATGGTGAATTTTCCTGCCATGACCTCAGTCAGTGGAGATTTGCCAAGGGATTTTTTCCTTACCTGACTTTATTCAGAGACCCTAATATTAGTTTCATGTTGGATTATTAATACCTCAAACACCAACAATTCAATTATATACATTTGATTTCAATATCCTGCCACCACTATATATTCCCTTTGCATTTTTGACATTTCCAGAATTACATTTCTTGCTTTTAATTTTTAGTGTTCATTTTAGGTAAAAACAAGGTTTTGGCCTCTGGTTGGGTGGCTGTTGTTAATAATATATTGTATACTTTAAAGTTGCTGAGAGTAGATCTTAGATGTTCTTATAAAATGACAAGTTTATGAAATAATACATATGCTAATTCACTTGATTTATCTACAGATCCACTACCCTGATTTATCATATACACCATAGATATAATTTCTATAAATTAAAAAAAATTAGAAATTACATTTCCCCTCAAATCTAGCTTTTCTGTTCTTGTTGTAGGAGAGAGATTGGTTTTCTTTGTCCACTCAGCTTGCCATATTGACTAGAAGTTCCCATTTAAGCTTTCTAAAACCTCAGTTTTCTTATTTGTAACATTCAGATGAAGATAGCAACTACATTGTAGAGTTGTGAGGATTAAATGAGATAATGAATATAAAACACTTTTTTTACTGAACACACAGTAATTGCTCAGTGCATGCTGTTATCATGTAAATCAGTTGCTATACCTCCTGCCAAATTTCAGATGTTCAATAATTCATCATTTTAATCTATAATTATGTACATTAGTATGAATTCTTATCTCAGATATATTTATCCATGAGTAGAAACCATACCACGAATTATAACAAGTAGTGTCAGAAGTATTTAAATAATCCTACAATCTATAAGCAGAGTTGTTTTGAGAATCACTGACATAATTTGCTTTGTGTAGGACAGTGGTTCCTAGTCCCAAGTGATTTTGCTTCCAAAAGGACATTTGGCAATGTCTGGAGACATTTTTGGTGGTCATAACTTGGGCAGCAGGAAGCTCCTGGTGTCTAGCGAGTAGTAGCTAGAGTTGCTGCCAAATATCCTATAATACATGAGGCAGCCTCTCATAACACAAAGCTACCTGTCCAAAATTTCAATGGAGCTGAGGTTCAGAGACCCTGAACTAGGTTATTAAGCCTATTCATGTTTCAAATTCAATTTATTTTAAAACTGTTTGTTTCAAAATGGTGTTATGAATCATACTAGTCACTGAGTTAATAGGATGTTGATTCTAACTGGTGACCAAGAACATTAATCTGAATCAGGGAGAACCTTGTGCATAACCTAAGATTTCTTTTTCAGCACAGGATGAAGACTAGTTACTAAATTCATAAATCTATGTAACAAAGAATATAAGGGAGAATATTAACAAAAACACATAATAATATCAGTGAACAGACACAGACACAGACACACACACACGAACATATGGTCACATAAACAAAGACCAATGGAGATGGAGTGATAGAATGTGAGATGAGCCAGGGATGTCTAGATTCTGGAACACAGAATAGCTGACATTTCATACTGTCAAAATTTCTGGATTTGCCCTGAATACAAAGTTGAGCTCCATCCTACTTCCCTAGGTCTCTGAAGCCTCTTTTTGCTTTTATTTTTTTCATCATATTTTAATTTTCTGTTTTTGTGTCTGTTTCCTATTCTAGACATTTTTGAGGTAGAGTACTTTGTCTTATTTTTGTATCTGCTGCATGATACTTGGAAGACATTCAATAAATGCTTGAACTAAAGAATGAAAAGGTGAGCCAGGCGTGGTGGCGCATGCCTGAAATCCCAGTGGCTCAGGAGGCAGAGGCAGGAGGATCACAAGTTCGATCCCAGAGGCAGTCTGCATAACTTAGCAAGACCCTGTCTCAAAAAGTAAAAAAATAGGCTGAGGGTGCAGCTCAGTGGTCCAGCACTTGCAGATCATGCAAGCGCAAGGCTATGGGTTCAACCCCAGTACCACAAAAAAAAAAAAAAAAAAAAAAAAAAAAAAAAAAAAAAAAAAAAAAAAAAAAAAAAAAAAAAGAATGAAAAGGTGAATGATTTACACTTATCTTTAAATGTTTTAAGATTTTTAGAGATACTAGTTAAATTAGGCATCAGAGAATGCAGTGAGTAGCTACAAAGTGGAAGAGAAAATAAAAGGACAGATGGAAGCTTGAACTTAAACAACATGACAGAATTGTGCAGGGCTGGAAAACACTGTCAATAAATGAAAAAAAAATTGACATGCAGCAATCCAAAATGAAATTTGAACAAAGACTGAAGTAATTCCTGTTGTCTCAGAATCAGATAAACATCGCTAGTCTCTGCAAATAGCAAAGGCAGTCTCAAAGCCAAGAACACACTTTGCTTATGTGTGTGCTGGTGGCATCTTGGGTTTATGATGGTGTGAGCCAACAAGCTAGGCTTTTCCAAGGCAGAGATTATTGCAGCATTCAACAACATGTTATACTTTCTATAAAATAGATATATTCAAATAGCAGTGTCAGATCTAGAATGAACACTTCTTTTATTGCCAGAACTTGTATGCTCAATTTAGGAAAAGCTGTAACATCAACCCAGATCTAGAGAAACATACATCTTAGATGAAACATTATCTCTTTAAATAATTTTCAATGATTTCTAAAATCCTAATATTTTGTGCTCCCTTAAGTGACAATTATTTAATATGTTTTGACTTTGATATCATAATTTCATCTGGAAATCATTTCTCCATTTTATAGACAAGAAAACCGAGCCTTCAGAAGAGGAAGCAACTGATCCAAGACTTCACAACTACAAAATGATGGAATAGAGTCTCAAAGCCAAGTCTTCCAGGTAGTGTGTCTGGTAACTAACTGTCATAGCTAACATATGCCAAATTTTTAGTCCTTTGAAATAGTTGTCTATATGGGGGTTTTGCCTTTCCTATTTTAGTTACTTACTGTAAGACATATTTGAATATAAAAGTTTCCATCTAAGTTAGAATTATTCAGTTTTTCGTGCTATACAACAGTGTGCTAGGTAGTACATAGCTTAGAATGAAATGGTGTCTTTCTTAAGAAATACTTTTGTCCCTCTCATGAATGCTTGAACACATACAAAGATAGGTCAATTAGTAATCAACTGAAAGGTTCTCTTTAAATATTTATTTAAAATTTTCAAATAAAGTGTAGATACATTCTTTTAAAAGCTTCAAAAGACATTAAAACACCAAGCCTTCTTCCACTTTTAGTACTATCTTTGGATGTAGCCATCTGAGCTAGATTTTTTATCTAGATTCCTCAGCAACAAATTCAGCTTCCCTTACTCTGCTTGTGGTGCCACAGCTGGGGATTGTGACTGCCAGTGGTATTTCCCAGACTACTATACCAGATGACTCCCTGGAAGGTTTTTACCAATAGGGAGTGGAAGGAAAGGAGAAGGGATTTCTCAGTTGTACCCATTTCTGTCAGTATCAGCCTCACCAGTGGCAATTTGCCCCAGTAGTCATCCTCTTTTGGCAACCCCAGCACCAGTGGCAGGGACTCCATAGAAATGCAACTGAAACAGATGGGGGCTTTCTGCACAAATGTCTGAGCACACTCCTCTTGGATCTCCTTTGTGTGTCTAGATTTTGTTGATTCTTTGTCTTACTTTTGTTTTACCAGACCTAGGAGAAGGACATGGCAACCTACTCCCAAGGCAATCCTGAAACAGTCAGTCACTGAAAACCCTATGAGGGTCTCTATGAGTCAGACTTGACTCGACGGCACCTAACAACAACAACAAGGATGGTAGTCTTTCCTGCAGTCATTATGTCTTATTTCCTTCAGTGTTTCCTCTATATTTTCTTAGCTTTCTAATTCTTGTGTTAAATCTCCTGTTTGGAATGTAATAAATTATTTTCTATTTTCCTGAATGAATGCTGGTAGATACACCACCATGATCGGTTTGATCTATATTGTTGCAGATGTTTGTATTTCTACTTTATTCTTACCTCAATATTTCATTATTTTTTATTAGTGATTATATTACACACACACACACACACACACACACACACACACACACACGAGTAGCTAGTAGTAACCTAGCTGTGAATGTGAAGAAGAGGGCACCTTCCTCACTGACAGAAACAGTCCTTCAGAAGAGGAGAAACTGAGTGGTGTGTGCAGGTCATAGTCTTGTTTCAGCATCCCTGAGCTCACAGGGACTCCTGTGAAAGAAAGTGGGAAGGATCATGAGCTGCTTTTGGGAGTCATATGACTCATCACAATGAGTTATCAACAGGACCATGTCAAGCCAGGTACTGGTTATTTCATAGGAGTACAGTTGGGGTTGTGGATTGCTCTATATTTTCCAGGGACTGGGGTTTAATTCAGTTCGTAGAGTGTTGCTGTGTACTCTCTGAGGCCCTGGTTTCCATCCTCAGCACCCCCAAAATAGGAGAAGGACATGGTAATCCACTGCTGAAGTAATCTCAAAACAATCAGCCATTGAAAATGCTATGAATAGCAGAGAAGCACTGACATAGTGTTGGGCAAGGCATAGTGTCAGAGAGTGTCTCATTCTGTTGTACATAGAGTCGCTATGAGTCAGACTTGACTCAATACCACCTAACAGAAATTATATCCTCTGATTCTAAGTTCATGTTAGCTAATCACCTTGAGGGTTTCATGAGTGTCCTCTACTGATCCAGGCAGAAGGAAATGGAGAAGAGGACAAGACTTCATTGATACCTGGTCCATCAAGTCATCCTGATAAATAACACAACTCTGAGGTTTAACTCTTAAGTGAACTCCTCATACATACTCTGGACATCCCTAGTAAAGGTATCTTCTTGGGATCTTCTTTCATCATTATTCTAGGACTCTTTTTGCTTCCTACTTATATTGAGGCTTTTTGTTTCTTATGTCCCACAACTTCTTTTTTCTTGGATCACTTCCTTTGTTTGGTGGAGCATTCTTTATTAGATCACAAGAAAAGATGTATGGAAGTGCATATTTATCAAACCTGGAATATCTAAAAATAATTTTATTCTATTCTTACATTTGATACTTTTCCTGTTAGAGAACTATATATTGGAAATTTTCTTTCATAATTTTGAAGAGATTTTTCCAACTGTCTTTCAGTTTCCAATGTTGCTGAGAGACATCTGAAGCCACTCTGATTTCTATTCTGTTCATATGTGCTATTTTCTTCTCAGAAAACTTGTGGAGTCCCTTTTTCCCCCTTTATTGGTAAATGTTGGTGGGATATGGAATAATACAGCAATTACTCTTTTCATTATGCAACTATTATATCACTTTTGGTTACACTTTCATCAACTTAAAAGTTTATGTAACCTTTTGACTAATATGTGGTAAAACTCATATGGACATATGGATATGGGTAATATTCCTCTATTTTTCCCATGTTCTCATGAAGTTGCATCATTTACATTGAGATTATCATCTCTCTCTTTATCCCTTTATATTGTTTCCCCTCCCCTTCCCACCATCCACAACCTTCATTTCCCTTTACTAGTCCCCTCCCTCCCTCTTTCTACTTTTTATATTTTCCCTTCTTCACTGTTTAATTGTGCATTTTTATATATCTACTTATGTGTAGGTTTTTTTCTTCCTTTAAGTAAGATTCAGCTCCCACATATGAGTGAGAACACAAGGTATTTCTCTTTTTGATCATCCTCTTTTTTCCATTCATGTTCTGAAATTTTATGATATGTACTTTGGTGTGAGTCTATTTGTGAATCTTGTGGGCACTTTCCATTTGGAGACTCATGTCTTAAAAAGTTCTGAGAAATGTTCTGAATTATTTATTCAATAATTTCCTCCTTTCCTTTATCCAATTTCCTTTTCTGGAACTCCTACTACATACACTTGTTCTCTAATTTCCTATTATTTTCTAACCCATTTTCTACTGTTTTCTTAATCTACTTCTGTGAGATTTTTCTCTGGCCTCTCAATCAGTCTTCTTTTTTTCGTTGCTGTCCTTGATCATTTCTGAAGAGAGCATTGGAATACACCGTTTTTGGTGCTTAAGTAATCTGATCAGTTTGCTTCTTGCTTCTAGAAAGTTGAGGGTTCTGAAGTTATTTTATATCTTGGGCAGGCACACTTGCTTTTAGTTTAGGCTGAGTATTTCTTGCCAATTGAGCTCTTATAAACTCAATTGGATTTTTATCTATTTGATTCTATTTCTCTCCATATGACAAAAAACTCTAGTCACAATTATTTTGAAGTTCTACTTGTCCTTATAGACTTAATTACAAGTAGTGGAATAGGTGACTTGTATGGGACCCTAGTCTTAAGGTTCATTATCTTTGGAGTGCTTTCTCTAAAAGGACTAAAGCTACTGTGATTCCTGATTCTTTATATATGAACTTTCTTCTTTCTTCCCTAGAACCTTGTGAAGTCTTCATTTTGTCTCCCTTGTTCTACAAATTTGCATTCTGACTCTCAGTTGAGAATAAAACTCAAAGGCAGCTTTTTTGCTGAGCTTACTTCCATGTTCTACAAACACTCATGGCAAAAATGCATCTTCTACCCATGTGTGCTACCTTTCCTGTTCCTCTGTCTATATTTCTACTATCTTTTATTTGTACTGCCATCTTCTTGTTTATCTGTTGTTGTTAAGTCGTGTCCAACTCATAGTGACCCTATGTACAACAGAAGGAAATACTCCCCAATACTGTGCCATGCCTGGTGCTATTGTCAGTGCCTCTCTGCTATTCTTAAGCAGTGCCTAATTGTTTCAGAAGTGGACTGCTAGGTCCTTCTGCCAAACCTATAGCACCTGGTGTTCCCAGGTGGTCTCTGATCCAAGGACTAACCAGGCCTGACCCTGCTTAACTTCTGAGGTCAGAAGAGATCAGATGCAAGGGTGATATAGTTAAAGGCCATTTTTATTTATCTAGGTGTTGTTAAATCAAAACTCTTGAGACTAATGGAATCTCTGAATTATAAAGGATTGCTGAGCTATTACAGATGCTAGCAAACAAAAGGACCAGATCTTTGCATAAGTTTCTGTAACTATTAGCAGCAGAGCTAGATAGCAATTGAAAACATGTATGTTGGATGGGAGCTAAAAGCATATTTTCATGACAAATGTTTTGGGAAAGGGAAGAATTGAACCTGTATTGACTATAGATAAGAGGGGTGGGAATATAAAATGAACAAAAGTTTGAGATAGGAGGGCAGTTGATAAAGGAGAAGTAATCATTGCTGTGGATTGGTTACAGTTGTAAGCAGGATGGGTGATGGGTTGTGATGGGATTTGAGTGAGGATTTTGACATACATTTAAGAATATAAAATTATCTTTTATTCCTAGTCCACAGTTTGTTAGCTGATTAACATCCCACATCTTTCCTTCTTTTCATTTTTTGACCCTTATGATTAAATTAAGGACATCTCTAAATTTCTTTCTTTATCAATCTAACACTCAGGTCTCATTCTTATTTCTTCTATACCTTCCTTATTATACATACTGTCATCACCACAGTCTGATTATTTTTATTTTTTCTATAAGTTTATTGAAGTTTTGTCTCCTTGCCTATACCACTACAAGCTGCAACCACCTCTCTCCTTAACTACTGCAATAGCCTCCTTATGGGTGACTGCCATGGAGCTTGTGCTCACTCTGAGTAGGGTTGTGAGAGTTATCCTTCCAAATGTAACTCTGACTTGGCCTCTCTTTACAACCCTCAAACTTCCAGCTGCTTACAAAGTGAAATGGAAGCTTTCTAATGGGACTTTTGAGCTTTACATGCACTGATTTCTACCAGCTTGTCTCAATAAACTTGGGCTATAGTACAATAACATGGACTAAGTAGCTTAAATAACAGACATTTGGTTCTTACAGGTCTAGAGACTGGAAGTGCTAACATGGGAGGGTTTTGGTGAAAGCATATTTATTGATTTGTAGATGGCTTGCTGTCTCTTCTGATGGTGGACAAAGGATGTACACTATCTCTTCCCTTCTTTATAGTGGTTCTAATTCATCATAGGGGCTCCATCTTTATGCCTCATCTAAACTTAAATACCTCCTAAAGTCTCATCTTCTCATATCATCTCATTGAGGGTTAGGGATTTAACCCTGTGGGGACATAAGCATTCAGTCTGTAACACTACCCCTTCAACTTCATCTCCTTCAATTTCGTACCTTGTCATACCTTATAATCTATACTTAGAAAATTTGAAACTATGCATTTGTCTCAAGATACCACATGCTACTCTGTACTTTTGCAAATTTGTTAATGTTTCTCCTGCCTTGAAAGCCTGACTTACTTTCCTTCATGTACATATTAGATGTGATAAAAATACAGTGAATGTTTAAGTAAAAAATATTACAGTAAAAGATACATTGCTATTAAATCCCCTCGGAGTACTCTCTGTCTTTAGTTTCATCCTTCATCATGACAATAATCCATGTTACACATTGCTTCTGGCATGGCAATTTCTGTCAAATAAAAGCATTATGGTGTGTTCTCATCTACCTTGTTCACTGTGTATAACACTGTGTGACTTCTGACTCTTCCCCAAAGTCAAAATGACCATGAAAAGTAAATGTTTTGAGTTGATTGAGGACATCAAGGCAACTGCAGCAGCAAAATTAAAGATGCTCATGAAAGAGGACTTCCAGAATTACTTCAGAAAGTGGCAAGAATGGTAGGATGAGTGTGTTCAAAACCAAGGGGAGTATTCTGGCTGGGGGGTACTAATGACAATGCATCTTTCATGGTAGTAAATTTTTGTTTAATTTAAACATTCACTGTATTGTTTGATCACAACCTTGTAGCTTTACCTCATTTTCAGAACTCAGCTCCGGTGTTATAATCTGTAGGAAGCCTATGCTTTAACTTCTGCAACAGACTCATTTCCCTTTCCCTGCGATCTTTTAGTGCTTTGAGCCTCCCTTACTACCCTGCATACACCTGTAGCTCAGAAAATACTCTGTTGTGTAGTCACTATCTGTATACATTAATCTCCTTCCCTAAATATTAAGCTCCTCAAGTACAGAGATTATATGGACAGATGGGCACTGAAAAATATTTGTTCCTAAACTAAATGCATCTCTTTACTTATACGGTCACTAGGAGTCAGACCTGACTCAACAACCTCAAGCCCCTGGAACATTTTGCTGGTATCTATGCCTATAGATTATTTTCATTAGCTGTGTCATGATACTTCATGTCAACTGTATGAGTTAGATTTTGGATTGCTGTAGCCAACATACCTGACAGAAACAATTTAAGGGAGGAAGAATTTATTTTGGCTTGTGTTTCACAGGGCTAGTCCGTAGTGGCAGGAAAGGTATGGCAGAGTACGCGGTGGGAGCCTGTGGTGGAGGAGAGTTTTTCACATCATGATGGACCAGGAAGCAGACAACTTACAAGAACCAGGGACTGAGTAAAACCTTCGAAGGTCTGTACCCACTGGCCCACTTCTGCCAGCTAGGTCCCACATCCTAATGGTTCCACAGCCTTACAAAAAAGCACCACCAGCTGGGGACCAAGCATTCAAACACGAGTCTGTGTGTAACATTTTTGTATTCAAACCATAACATCAACATTATAAATTCAAAACAATTTTGACATGAGCATTCTTTTCATAGTCCCAACCTCAAGTTATAGGATTCATGAATTTATACACTGAGACTAATGAGTCCTATTGCAGATATTAAAAAATTGTACTGAAGCTTTGTACTTTACCCCAGTGGATTCTCAGATGTTGACCAATGGCTCCATGAGAAGAGCTTTAGATGTGGGGAAGTCAGATAATTGTGTCATAGCTGCTGACATCAAGGCTAAATTGCTTAGATTATAGTGTATTTGTTTTACCTATATCCATAGAACTGGTTTTGGAGAAGTGAAATATTAGACACCAATATTAGAGTAGATCCCTGAGGAGATGGCAGCAAATGAGAAGCTACCTTCTGGGATGGGTAAAAGGAAATTGAGTCATTTTATAAGAGAAGTAATGTGTGGAGAATGCTTTATTACCTATAAAGATGTACATAATTATTTACTCTTAGCAACATCATGAATAAGTTTGCTATTTCCTTGATGCAACCATTATATCACTTTTGGTTACACTTTCATCTACTTACATATTTTACAAAACTATTTGATTAATATGTAGTAAAATTATATACATTCATGAACTATATTCTCATTGATTTTTTCTTTCTTTTCTCCTATTTTTTCCTATGTATTCTCATAGCTGCATTATATATTTTGAGATTTCCCTCTCTTCCTTTCCTCCTCTTCCCCTCTACTCTTATCCCTCCCCATCCCCTTTCCCCATCTCACTTCCACCCACTGATCCTACCCCCCTTCTTTCCACTCTGCTTATATTTTCCCTTCTTAGATAAGAATTACCATTCATCTTGTATATTTACATATATATCAATTTTTTTTCTTCTTTTAGGTTAGATTTAGGTGCCATATATGAGTTAGAATATGTGATAATTTCTCTTTTCTCAGACTGGATTCGTTCACTTAAGGTGATGTCCTCCATTTCTGTAAATGACATATCTCATTCTTCTTTATTGCTGAGTAGTATTCCATTGAAACACATCACTCTTACCTACCTAAAGTATTTTGGTCACCACTCCCTATTCCTCATTTGCCGGGTCCAGATCCACTCATGATGGGTAAACAGAGTCCCCACACGAGGAAGAGTATCTTTAATAAAGGCATTGGAGGGAAAATCCACTGAAAAGGGATGAGTACTCTTAGCCTCAGAGGGAAAGTCTTCTGAAAAGAGAATAGTACCTGCAAAAGGTTTCTTCATGGAAAAGGACTTGGAACCCCATCTTTTCTCTTTTTAAAATTTTAATTGGTCATATAAAATCTTCTGGCTCTGTGAGCAGTGCTGATTCAAATTGGGAGTTGACAAGCCTCCCTAGCAGGCTTTCTTTTCCTAAATGACTTCCAACAGCATAAACTCCTTAAGTCAACACAAACTAAAGCCTTTGTACCGGCAGCTCTACAGTAAGCAAACCATTCTGATAAGATAAAGCACCCATTTGTTATAACAAATGGACTCAGTGGGGTAACACACAGGTGACAGTTAACCGCCCCTAATTCCTGCATAAAGTTAAGAATAGTTAATTAAATTAGACACAGGAGATGTAGGTGCTCAGATTTCTTGGCTTATCTCTTTGAAGTAAAACACAATTTGTCTCTGAGTTCATCTTTTACTTTGATTACCAACATAACACTCATGTGATAAATTAATCAAGAGATTGTTAACAAACCCTTGATGTAATCCATCAATGCTACCAACTTCCTTGTCTTTTTTCTGACTTTTCATAAGATTTAGTGAATTGTAATTCTGTATAAAAAAGCTAAGTTATCTGGAAATAAATGGAGCAAGGTCATAGGGCCTCTGAGAGCTGCTGTGTCTGTTACCCATCACTGACTCCTCATCGGCCTTCAGGAAGCCCTGGATTCTATCTAGGCTGCAGCTGGTCTGTGGCACTCATTATTTTTCTTGAGGCTCCATTTTACTCCCAAATAATGTGATGACTTTATGGTTAAATAAAAGAACACCAAAGACAAGCTACTTGAGTTTATATTTTGGCTCTTCCATGTTTTACCTGTGCAAATAATTTAATGGGTTTAAACTTCAATTTGGTTTTGAGAGATAAAGACCTTGCCTCCTTGCCTTATATTAATTATGGCACCTAGCATAATACCATACTTGTAGTAAACATTTCCTTGGCTTGCCTATTCTCACATTATACTGCCAATAGAGAGATGTCATTCCTAGCCTCGTTCCTGCCTTTCTTGCCTTTATCCACTTTATAGTGCACCCAAATTTTCTTTTGATTTCATTATTTTGTATTTCACTCCAGAATCTTGCTTGACTGTCCTTTTTCCCTTCTTGACTATGATTTTTATTTTACTCCTTATGATGCTATTTTAACTCACTGTTGTTTTTGTTGTTGTTGTTGTTGTTGTTAGGTGCTGTCGAGTCGGTATCCGACTCATAGCGACCCTCATAGGGTTTTCAATGGCTGGCTGTTTCGGTATTGCCTTGGGAGTGGATTGCCAGGTCCTTCTCCCATTTTTGGGGTGCTGAGAATTGAACTCGGGACCTCAGAGACTGCAGCGCAGTGCTCTACCCACTGAGCTAAATCCCAGCCCCAAACTCACTGTGGTCTTTACTAAAACCCTTAATGAGAAGAGATTTCACTAATTTTACCTAAGACCTGGGAGCAGATTTAGGGTAGCCTTCAATAAGTATTTATGGTTAAGAAATTATAGAGCACAGCCCAAGCAGTGTATTATAAGCTCATAGCAAACAGGGGTTAATGAACTGATTGTTCTACCTAATATAAGTGTATCAAACGTGGGCTTCTCAAACTTGGTTTTTTCAGTCCAGTGTTGTACGAGTCAGCTGTCACTGCTGTAGAAGTAAAACCCACTGAAGCAAACTTATGAAAGAAGAGAGATTTATTGGAGGCTTATAGTTAGAGGCAGAAGGCATGGCAGCAAGGGAGGCATGGTAATGGTAAGGCCTGCAGCAGACAACCTCATGATGTGGTAGGGCAGGGGGCAGAAAGCTATGGGCTTGCGGGTCTGTGTATAAAATCTCCAAAGGCCCACCCCTGGTGATTCACCTCTGCAAAGCTACATCACACCTCCCAAAGTTTCCATAGCCTCCACGATGGGGATTTAATGTTAAAACATATGGCCTTTGGGGGTCATTTTAGATTGAAAACATGAGACGTGCCTTCCTTAGCCAATAATTACCTTTTGTAACAGGTAATTTGAAAACACTTCTTATATTAAAACAAAGAGTGATATTTATTCTTGACTACATATCAAAATTTATGTGGTATACCCATCTCAATTCTTTGGATATTAGGTCTATAGACTTATATGCCTTGGGGAACCTAGGTGTTGGGATATGACTGCCCTCTGTCTTAAAGATACCTTTATGGAAACATTTGAGATGATAGAATTATACAATTTGTTTGCCAGTGCTAGCAATAGTTAATATTTAAAATAGTCAAGACATAATAGTAGCTACCTTTCTGGAATATTTATATGTCCAAAACTCTCCTACACACTTTATGATAGCATATAATTTAATAACAATAGCAAATCTATTTTACAGAAAACAAAACCAAATCTTTAAAAGTTAAATAACTTGAATGAAGTCTTACAACTATTTCGTTTGGGGACTTGGACTCAAATCCAGGTCTATAAAGCTCTAAAGTGCTCTTAGCTACTATAGGGCAGAGCTTACGTGGAATCATTCTGAATAACCTCATTCAAGACGAGAATTTATGGACAGTTGAAAAGAGCAGCTTCCATTAATAACAACTAACTTGAAATTGCAGGGTAAAAGCAAGAAGGTAGAAAAAGGAAAGAGGAATTGTGTGTGTGTGTGTGTGTGTGTGTGTGTGTGTGTGTGTGTACATGTATATAAACACATGCAGATTATATATAACACATATATAATATATATAACACTTTGCTTGTAGTGAATTGTGAACTATTCCTATGTCTCAAAATTACAGTTGTCATTTTACTGTCTGTCAATTCTGTTTTAAAACCTACTTACTAGTTTTTATTCAGGAAAGGAAGCAGTAGCATTTGAGGTGTGTATGTCGTGATCTAGTTGGGCTCCCAGCACACAATGAATATAACGAATACTAACATCTTGATAAATAATTTGCCTTCATCATTGTCCATAGGATGACAGTACTTTAAGTAAAATCAGTGGAGAAGGTCAAAGAGCTTGCTTTATTGTACGTTATTTACAATAGAAAATTCATTAAGTGCCTCACTTAAAAGCTTATTGATAGAACTACTTACCATCATCAGATTTTTCCTTTGTCTTTTGCAAAGGTTGACTTGGCAAGAACTTTATTTCACTTTGCTGTACTCTGAATCTTTGGTGCATATTCTCATTTATTTTGCAAATGAACCTTTTCGGCTGTTTTGCTTAAAGTAGTTTACTCTAGAATATAACAGACAGCAAGAATGTGCCCTAACATGTTCTCTATTGATGCACTTGAACCTCACTGATTTCTCTCTCTCTCTCTCGATATATGTATATATATATATATATATATATATATATATATATATATATATATATGATGCTTAATGCAAACTTGTAAACATAAATATTCACCCAAGCTTCTAATCTTAATATTGAATCTGTTTGTAAATGCGAGTGCAGAGTCAGGCTGTTTCTTAAGGAATAGTCCAAGGAACATATGTTATTGAAAATGCTCAGGCAAAGAGAGTTCAGCCAAGTGAGTTGTGGAAATGCTGTATAATATATTTTATCTTAGAGAGTCATTCTGTAATTGCTATATGCAAGGCTCAATGCAATTAAGAGAAAAACTAATTAACTTTGTTTAACCCAGAGTGTTCCAAATCTGTTTGTACAAGTTATAAGTATTCATTCTTAACCTCTTATGGCATGCAATTTCTTCTTTTCTTTTTATTATTGGTAATTTTTAAAGTTAGTGTATAAAATAATAGGTTTAGTTATGAAATTTTCATACATACATATTATTATATATTGTTCATATTCACTCTCTCATTATCCTTTTACACAATTTCTGCAGTTACTTTCTTTTTTGTGGTACTAGGGAATGGAACTTAGGGGTTCATACATAATTTGCAAGTGCTTTACCACTGAGCTGCACCACTTACTCCCTTTTTAATCTTTTATTTTGAGGCAGGATCTTGCTAAGTTACACAGGCTGCCTCTAGCCTTGAAGTACCAATTCTTCTGCCTCCACCACCCCCACATGTGCCACCATGCCCAGCTTATGCAATTTCTTGGAACATACTTTGAGAAATACCACTACTGAGCAGCTTTTAAGTCTATTTGGATCTGGGTTTGAATTTTAGTTCTATTATTTGGGAGCATATTTCCCTTTTATGAGCCAAAAACTCCTGTTGGGAATATTTACTTCAGAATGTTGTTGTTAAATGTGTTAATCAATGTACAGCAAATGACACAATGCATGCCATAAATTCTAGCTCACCTGCCTAACCTATTTTCCCCCTCACATTCAAAAAGTCTTGAAATATTGTTTCTTTTATGATTTTTCCCATAATAATTGATCTGGAAAGATACTCTTGACCTTAATTTATCATTTCCAGGAAAGGGAGTGCAGAGTATGATCTCTGATATTAGGCTCCTCTTGCAACCAAATGCTAAGATTATTGGAATGAGCTAATTCTTTTGAGGCTCTATGAGTCAACAGAGAAGTGGTAAATAATTGTAGCATTTGTGTCTAATGGGGTGCTGTTACTAGGAAAAGTATAGTTATAGCTTGCTGATTATAAAATATCAGTTTTGTCTCTGGATTATGATGGTAATTGCTAACTACCTTAAGTCTTCTGACATTGTTAGTCCTAAAACCAATTAGGATATAAAAATAAAACTGGAAGTATTCTACTTCCATTTATAGAACTCTGGTTCTGGTTGGTTTATTTCAAGAAAGGCTCAAAGGAAAAAAATTAGGTAATAAATATAACTTATTTATGATGCTGTTTAAGAAGTAATTCTGCATGGTCTGAACAGCAAACATGGGTCCTTTATGTACCTGTCGTTTTAGAAGGGAGTGTAGGCATGACAAGCCCATACACAGTTGCTACTAATGGGGCAGGGACTCTGACGGAGCTCTTGGGATGATGCATCAAGGTGCCCATGAATCCATAGAGAAGCAGTCTCAGACACACCAGGTGTTTGCCTCATTGTTTGCCTCCATTAGTTTCTAACTCTGATTTTGTCTTGACTCCATCTTGGCAAGGCCTTAGTTCAAGATTATCATGGGAAGGCAGAGACAGATCTCATTAGCAGACTTATGCTTTTCAATTTAAAAGATTGTTTTATGTATGAGAAAAAACAACCCTTCTCTTGCTAAATTTTACTTATTTCATAGCTTGACTTTGGAGTACTACAATGCTAAAAGACTTACTCTACCCTGTAGAAGAAGTGGTCAAAAATACAATAGAGGAATGAGTCATATGTTTTCACCCTTATGTCCTAATGAATTATCTTAATCTTTGTCCTATTGCTTGAACATACACTTCTGATTGACTCATTTGGACAAGAATTCTTTTTAATGGAGAGAAAAGTCAGGAATTGCAAGCAGCTTATGGCAATGGGGTAGCTGAGATGTAGGATGGCTAACAGTGTTGGCTTTGGATTCAGGAAGACTCTTATTGGAGTGTATGCTGTACCACTTACTGACTATGCCATGTTGGTATATGATATATGGCTATCAGATTCTATACAGACACAGTATAGCACAGTGGTTGTAATGACATAATGCTTGCTTCTCTAGCACTTATTCCACTTCCCGGGAGTAAGCTTGATATCACCCTCAGATCCATACATGGTCTGTATTTGACATGAGGCAATCATAGTCCTTGACACAGAAATTGATTCAGGGACGGAAAGTGACCAGGCCTCTGCCAGTCAGTGCATAGCATTATATTGACATCTATAGCTAAGGCTGATCCAATGGAAATGAAGTACAGTTCATTTTCACAAGACATACTATTCCTTGCTTTGAATGGTGAGATATGAAAGTGAAAAGTCAGAGAATCTATAGCAGCTTTTTTTACTGCTATGAAAGATGATAATCTGTAGATAAAATTAGTATACAGAAGTAGAAAAAGTAAGATGAATGATGAGAAATAGAAACTGTTTGACCATGTCTTTCCAAAGCCTGCCCTACTTTGGAATTTCTAGTTACCTGGGTAAACAGATTCCCTTTTGTTTAACCCAGTTTGAATTGTGCTTTCATTACGTACAAAATAAGGAACACTAACTAATAAGTCCCCCATGTGTCTGTCAGTGTGTTGTGCTGTGGAGGCTTACATATTGCTGTGATGCTGAAAGCTATGCCACTAGTATTTCTGATATCAGCAGGGCCATCCATGGTGGACAGATTTCAGCTATACTTCCAGACTAAGACAGACTAAAGAGATGCAACTGACAGCCCGTTTCCAAAACAATTAGCCATTGAAATCCCTATAAATAGCAGAGAAGCACTGTCAAATGTAGTGGAGAAAAATGAGTCCCCAAGCCTGGAAGGCATTCAAGAAATGACTAGGAAAGACTTGTCTCCTCAAAGTAGAGTTGATATTAATGATGGGATGGAACAAAGTCCCTGGGACCTCCTTTGGCTGATGTGGCATGGGTCAAAATGAGAAGAAACATAGTGACTGCAACAATGGGTTCAAACATAAAAGGATCCTATGCCTGACAGTATTGGGTAGTATTTTGTTCTGCTGTACTTAGGGTCATTATGAGTTGAATCCAACTGGACAGCGTCTAACAACAAAAGCAACAACTAAGTACACTATAAGAATATCCTACTTACATATATGTTAGATAGTGATAAGAAATATCACTAAGAGGAAAATAAAGGAAGGTGGGTATTGAGAGTATTGCAATGAGAGTGATAACTACAACTGCATTCAGCAAAGACTGCCTGAGAAAGCAACCTTTAAGCAATGGCCTAAGGGGGCAAGGGAGGGAGCCGTAAGGCCATTTGAGTGGAGAGTGTCCTTGGCATAAGGAAGAGAAAGTGCAACAGTCCCAGAGCAGGGCTTTTCCTGGCACTTTCTAATAATGGCGAGGAAACAAGTGCGAGCAGACTATGGAGAATTTACGGAGAGCAGGAGGTGAGGTCAGAAAGGTAAGGTAAGGTGGGTAGACTGTGCTGGGGCTTGAGGTCATTGTAAAGATTTTGATTTTACTTTAAGTGAGAAGGGAACCTGTGGGAAGGTTAGGAGTAGAGAAGTGAGAGGTCCTACCTTTTTTTCTTAAGGGATCATGTGGCTATTGTTCTGAGTGCAGAAGAGGTGGGGTGCTAGTGACAGGAGCAGGAAAGGCAAAGACTTGAAACCAGTTGGAAGCTAAGGGATAGGAATTTGGGGGGCCAAGGACAGAATGCTATGGCAGAATTGTACCCCTCTCAAATTCATATGTTGAAGTTTTAGCCCCTGAGTATTTGGGGATAGAGCCTGGGAGGTGACAAAGGTTAAATGAGGCCACTGAATGGGGATCATAACAAATTAGGATTAGTGGCCTTATAAGAAGAGGAAAAGACACTGTGACCGCTCCAGAGACCAGTCATGCCAGCATTCTGATCTTCGACTTTCCAGCCTCCAAAATAAAAAGAATGTGAAATTCTTTTGTATAAGCCACCCAGTCTGTGGTATTTTATTACAGCAACTGAAGCTGACAATGTGGCAATTAGGTGACAGGAAAATTAATACAGACAAATAGTGAACTTTGTTGATATCAGAGTATTCTCACAGGTACACTACAATGTTGTCATTGTTAGGTGCTATCAAGTCATGTCTGACTCATGGTGACCCTGATAGGGGTTTCAATGACTGATTGTTTCAAGATTGCCTTGGGAGTGGGTTGCCAGGTCCTTCTCCTATTTTTGCGGCACTGGGAATCGAACTGGGGACCTCAGAGACTACAGAGCAGTGCTCTGCCAACTGAGCTAAATCCCAGCCCCAAACTACAACAAGGTGGGAAATTTTGCTACCAATTATTTGAAATAACTAATGAAAGCAGAGTAGCAAGCTGCTGGGGGAGTTGATAATTGTATCTAATGTACTATAAACGAAAAAGTCAGTGTTCAGTGCCTTTGATTTTGTTATTGACCTCCTCCTCTTATTTAGAACATGAGAATTTTAGCTGAGGAATAAGGCAGGCTGGGTCAGATGTGTTGACAAATGGCAAAACTGAAGGACAGTGGGAACAAGGGGTACTCATGGAGCCATATTTTGGGGGGAGTTGTCAAAGAACCACCTTTTGACATGCCTTCTAGGGCACAGAAATTTCTCCACTTAAATTTCTCCAAACAAAGCAGCAAACAGATGATCTTATGAGCAGAGATCAAGACAAAGCCACTAGACTTTAAAGCAGGATTTTCTCTTCTATTTATGGTTGCCTGTATTACTTACCAAATGGAAAAGAATGGTTAAAGCTAGGCCAACCACAGAATTATGAAAACTTACTGTATTTTGCTTAATTCACTGAAATGGTTGTTTACTATGTTTATTTGTTAGCACTTATATATATATTTAATTTAGTTTATTTAAGCTAAATTATGGGCTGGGATTTAGCTCAGTTGGTAGAGCACTGCTCTGCAGTCTCTGAGGTCCCGAGTTCGATTTCCAGTGCCACAAAAATGGGAGAAGGATGTGGCAACCCATTCCCAAGGCAATCCTGAAACAGTCACCCATTGAAAATCCTATGAGGGTTGCTATGAGTTGGACTCGCCTCGATGGCACCTAACAACAACAACCAGCTAAATTATAATTATCTGATTCTAATAAATTAATATTCATTACATTAAATTAAGATTATGTTAAAATTCTCTGTCTTCTCATGAAGAGGAGAGGGGAAAGAAACAAATTTCCTAGCCTGATAACCAATGATGGAAGCTCATCTGTTGTGATTAAAATTCAGCTTAGGATATTACATAGTGAGTTCAATTTGCATGTAGAAAATTTGTTATATATGAAGCTTGTGGCTACTTGTGATTTATTTTTTTCCCTTTTACTTTTATTCATCCAGTAAGTAATGTTGGTTTTGTGTTTCTTGAGGCTTACCTGTGAACTGACCATCATGTTCCCCTGATTCTGGTCATCAGGAAACACCAGTAAGGAGCAGGGTCTTCTCAGGTTTTGTTTATTGGACCTTGCCTCTGACCCTTTTTGTGTAATATCACAGCTCACTGCCTGTCAATATTTAAATTGAGGCTTTGGAAAGAACTCTGATTCCTTACTCTCTCTCCCAGAGAAGATTTTCATGGCCCCAGCTCTTTGTGTGACCTTTCTGCCCTGGTATTTTAAAGAAAGATTGGATGGCATGATATTGGCTAAGATGATGAAGGTTACTAAAAGTGACAAATAACTGACCCCTCAATAAGATTTAAAACAGGTTTATTGAGCTGCGAGGCTGTCAGTGGTAATGAGATTTTATTCTCATTTTCTCACATCTCTTTTAATTTACAGCAGTGTTGGAAAAATTATTTTTAAGGTCCACCAAAAACATGATTCATAGCTTCTGCTCATGGATATCTGAAGTTCATTAGAAAATTATGAAGATGCATAATGCCCAGGGTAAACTAAAGGCTCATAAAACATTTTGCTTAAGGTAAAAATGATTTCAAATGTGCTTGGGGAAGTTAGTCTCAGATTAATTCCCTTTAGCTTCAAGACTACATTGTATGGGGGCAAGGTAGTTCTTTAAATTAAAGATGGCATAATTAAAAGTGCAATAAATTGAGGGAATTACTTTATTTGATATAATTTCTATGCAGTCTGGTTTCACTGTCTGATTCTGTTATGACACTATCAATGAGCGGTGACGACTACGTGCTGGATTTCAACTATATTACTCTTCACTGTAATCACCATTTATTATAATACTTATCTGTAAGGGTACATCCATCAGAAAATGCTCATTAATTATGCTGCTAATGGTCAGCAAGTGAAAGTATTATGCTAGAATGGACGGAGAATGAGCTGTAAGAACTTTCTGAAAGCCGTGTAACTACAGCAGTGGTACCATGGGCAACGCTGAATTGGTAGGCAATGCTGCAAGCCTGAAGTCAGCAGGTAGCATGCATTATTGACCTTTCATTTACTTGGAAAACTGCAGGAGCCTAAAGCCTAATATTAAATAGTGATGCTCTGAGCTTCTCTGTCATGGCAAGGTATTAGGGAATTTAGTCTTCTGATAATGCTCAGATGAAGATGTTTCAAAATGACACGGTTTGATTCTTTAGGTATTTGGTTATTTCCTTTGTGCTCTAAAGACAAATGAAATTGTAAATATGAGCCCAAAATTCTTTATAGTTGAATGTAAAATAGGGAGAAGAATAATACTTTTAAGATAAGTTGCTTTCACATATTTAGTAGGTTGGTGGGTGCATTTACTTAATATTCTTATGCATTGATATTTTTCTTCTGCTAATCCCCACATTCCTTAGAATCATTATAGTGCTTACCAATATTAAGATTGGGAGAAAGATATGTCAATCCACTCCAGAAACAATCTTGAAACAATCAGCCATGTAAAACCCTAAGAGCATCGCTATGAGTTGGACCAGACTTGACAGGACCTAACAACAACATTAAGATATGTCATATTTTAAAAGTCATAGAGTCTTAATCCAGCAGCATTTGACCTTGATTCTAGTGGCACTGAGCTTACATTCTTGTTTTTGGTTTTAGTACTGGGGAATGGAAACCAGTTCCTAGAGTATGCTAGGCAAGCACTCTGCCAGTGAGCTGTACTCCCAGTACCCTTTCTGTTTTTTATTTTCAGACAGAATCTCACTAAATTGCATGGGCAGCCTCTGACCTCGAACTTGTGATCCATCTATATCTGCCTCCCTAGTTGCTGGGATTATAGGTGTGTGCGATTGCGCGCAGTTTACATGTCTGTTTTTTTTTCCTTTAAAGCTGTACTTAAAGTTTACAAAACTCACCAGTTTCCCAAATTTTGTCTTGTGAATGTGGCATGGGGTATATTGTTGGCATATTGTTAAATGCCCTTGAACTTGAAAATTAGAGACAGAGAAATGAAATGATTTTGAAATAACTTTAATAAAGACATGAAAAGGAAAAAAAATCACATACAATTGGATGATTATTGACTAATCACTGGAGAAATTGGGGTAAATGTTGACGTTTGTGTTTGAAATAAGAGGGAGAAAACAGTCAGCTAGAAAGCTACAAACATTCTTGAAAGAAGTAGAATGATATGTCTTCTTTATCCAACCTCACTGCTAATATGGAAGAGTTATTTTGAACATTTTGGGATTATTTCTGAAGTCAACTAGAGGCAGGATCCATCACTAAGAAGCAGTATCACAAAATGAATAAATGAAGAGATAAGTAACTAAGATGCTCCTCTTAAATATCATTGCTCTTTACTGGTCTCTTGATTGTTGTTGTTGTTGTTGTGTGCCGTTGAGTTAGTTCTGACTCGTAATGACCTTATGTACGGCAGAATGAAACACTCCTCAATTCTGTGCCAGGCACAAGATCTTATTTTTGTTTAAGTCCATTGTTGCAGACAGTGTCAATCAGGCTAGTTGAGGGTTTTCTTTTCTTTTTTTTCCATTGACATACCACTTTCCCAAACATGATGTCCTTCTCCAGGGACTGGTCCTTCCTAACTACATGTCCAAAATACATAACACACAGTCTAGCCATCCGTACTTCCAGGAAGCACTGTGGTTTCCCTTCTTCTAGAACAGATCTGTTGATTCTTTTGGCAGTCCATGGTGTATTCAATATTCATCTCCAGTACCATAATTCAAAAGCATTAATTCTTGTCCTGTCTCCCTTATTCAATGTCAAGCTTACCCAACTCTATGAAGCAACTGAAAATACCATCATGCATAACAGTAAGTTTCTTTTTAAGTGAATAGCTTCAATCCATTTGTTTGTATCCTCTGACAAACAATTATAATTTTTATTTTCCAATTTGTATCAATGTACTCCTTGTTTTGAGCATTGAGGAAACAATACATTTATCTCGTGTGGATGCCAAATGTAGGACAAATTAACATTCAACCTACCTATTAGTGGGAAATTAAAATACTATTACATTTCTTCTGAATGATTTCTTTTATTACAAAGATATATTTAATCAGGCATTTAAAAATGAAGTGTTCCTTGAAATTTGGAGGTAATTTTATTATTTCCATAATTCTCTTGCCAAATTAATTAGATATTATGGGCCAAATGTGTAGTTTAAAAGCATCAGATTAATGCAAGTGACATTTTGTATGTAAAATTAAATACAAGACTTTTAAAGATTTCTTAATTTAATCTGAAAGGCAATTGTGAAAATAGTTCTCTATACTGAAATTAAAGATAGTATTTAAAATTAATTCTAAAGCTAAAGGACAAGCATTACTTCAGATTAAATGCTAAAGGACAAAGATTAATGGTGAAAAATCTTTAATTAGTAGGAAGGAATTGAGTGGAAAATTATTAACTTGTTCCTTCATAAATCTTTAATACTAATTGATTAGTGCTTTATATATAAAGATATAATCATCAGAGTGTAAATAAGCAGTGTAACCTTTCTTGATAGTGGGCTAAAATATTCCACCAGACATTTGAAAGGCATATTCTTCCAGAATAGTTGGGGTATTCTATTCCAAGAATATTTGGAATGGTTTTGATAAGAAAACTAAGCTTTCATGAATTTTGGAAATATTTCCTAAATTTTGAGCCTCTCTTCTCCTATTTCCCCCACCTCTTTTTCTTCACAAACATCATACTAGCTCTCTCAGAAATACTAAATCTACCTCTGTCATTAAAACAGTGATTTCTCAGGCTGTTCATTAAATAGTCATTTGAAACACCCTTAAGAGTTTATTTTTAATCTGTTAACAACTACATTTCCCAGAATTGTCAATACCTGTCCATTTTCATGCTAGTCAAAATGTATCTATTTTCAAAACCAAGTGCTTTATTAATAAACATAATTAGGGATACTTTTCTCATCTTTAGTAGTAATAGAGAAAACCAAAGAGGACAAAATAAAACTAAAAAAAAATTTTATTAGCATGTAAGTATTTAAGGGAAATTTATGCATTGAAATTTCTTTTTAGGCATTCATTGTCTGAGAGAAGTACTTTGATTAAACAATTTTGGCATATAGTGACACTCCAAGGTTATGTATAGGTAATAAAGAAAACAACCCTTTGTCTTCTGTCAATGAGAAGAGAATAATAATTATATTGCTTTCAGAAGAGAGACAGTGAAGGAGGAGAATAATAAGATGAGAATAAAGTAAACTATCAGAATGCTGTGTGTTGCATTGATAAGGCTGATCCTTGTGATCCCCTACAAAAGATTCATGTGGATGCATTTCTTGTAGAAGTTTGGAAAGGTGTTGCATTTTGCAATACCTGCTAATACAATGTTAGAAAGAGATAGTATGTACTGAAATACACAACAAAGGCAGCTTCTAGACCTCAAACTGAAATCTGATGTACATGAAATTAAACAAAGGCATCATATTAGCATGCTAATGAAAAATATCCAATTCATAGTCTTTAGGAACCATGAATGAGATTAAGGAGGAAAGTTGTCCTTAGCCTGGGCTACCCTGACAAATACCACTATCTGGTGAATGTAAACAAGAGACATTTATTTCTCCCAGTTCTGGATGCTGGCATGTCCACGATCAGGATGCCAGCTAGTTCCTCATGAGGGGTTTCATGCAGAGAGCTATCTTCACACTAACTTCTCAGAGTCTAGAGAGATAGCATCTGTCTTCATCTTTTCTTAAAAGAGCACTGATTCAATTCATGAGGATTCCACCCTCAATACCACTTCAAATACGATCACATTTGAGGATTAGGGCTTTGATATTGAATTTTACAGGGGGACACAAATATTCAGTCCTTAGTGGAAACACTATTTACAAGAAATGGAAAGAGTTGACTTCATAATAATGTGTGGAAGGACCAAATGTTTTTTCTTTTCTTTTCTTTTCTTTTTTTTGTGGTATTGGGGGTTGAACCCAGGGCCTTGCGCTTGCATGCTCAGCAAGTGCTGGACCACTGAGCAGCAACCCCAGACCATTTTTTGACTTTTTGAGACAGGGTCTCACTAAGTTTCTCAGACTGCCTCGAGTGGTCTTGAACTTGTGATCCTCCTGCCTCCACCTCACAAGCCCTTGGGATTACAGGCATGTGCCTCCACGCCTGGCGCTGAAGGACCAAATTTGACAATGCAATATTTCTGACAATGTCTTTTTAGAAACAAAAGTTTTAAAGAGATCACTTCCAATAAAACAATGATCACCTCATCAACCCAAAATATTGTTATAATTTCTTATTGTTTTCTGGATTACTATGGAAAGTACCGCTCACATTAGCAATACTATTGGGAAGGAATTCAACCATGGTTAAAATTGTCAAATTCATCTCAAACACTCAATAGCATTGAATTATGTGAATTTAAATTTAGGACAGAATATTCCAACGGTAAGAAAACCTTGAACTATTGTTCTATTTTCCTTTGTTGGTTAATGGACCACCTTAAGGAAATGCTATTTGGTGAAGTGGGCTGGGATTTAGCTCAGTTGGTAGAGCGCTGCGCTGCAGTCTCTGAGGACCAGAGTTCAATTCCCAGCACCACATAAATGGGAGAAGGACCTGGCAATCCACTCCCAAGGCAATCCCGAAGCAGTCAGCCATTGAAAACCCTATGAGGGTCACTATGAGTCGGATACCGACTGGACGGCACCTAACAACAACATTTGGTGAAGTATCCTTTAGCTTTTTTCTTACTAGTGGATGGTACTACTATGGTCATACAATCTTCTAACCCATTGGGCTGGGCTTACTTCAGTGGCTACACAAAATGAAAGGATAAAGGAAAAAAGTAGAATTTTCATTCCTAGGAACATCACAGTCACAGGTTTGCTATTTATCAAAACCATTTTTTTTCCTGGCATATAACTAGAAAATATTTTCTAGACTCATTTGCATTTAGGTGTATCCATGTGACTAAATTCTAGCTAACAGAATGTGAACTCAGTGATGTTTTCTACTTGTAGGCCTGACCCATTAAAAACTTACACATGCAGTCCTAAGTGCTATTTTGCTTTCTGCTGTGTTGACGGCACAAGCATAGAGAGCCACATGTGGAAGATACTGGACCCATTTGTAAGGGCTTTGCTACAGAACATGAACAGTTCTGTTGGACGTTATATGAGAAGGAAATAAATTTCTCTTTTTTTCTTCCCTTCCTACTGGAACCAATTCTGAGTGCTGTTAGTAAGATGAGAGGACAAACCTTGAGTTATGGGTTCAAATTCTGCTTTTATCTCTTTGTAGTTGTGTGATCTTGGGCTAGCTATTTTACTGCTCTGAACATCAATCTTCTTTTCTATAATATGAGTGTAACAACATCTTTTGTTGTTGTTAGGTGCTGTCATCTTGGTGTCCGACTCATAATGACCCTATGTACAATAGGTGAAACAGTATTGTTAGTGCTTCTCTACAATTCATAGGGTTTTCAATGGCTAATTGTTTTATATTTTTATTTTTGTTTTTTTATTTAAGGCCTGCAGCTGTAGCCCTGTGGCATCTGATCCCGTCAGATCTGGGAAGCTAAGCAGGGTCAGGCCTGGTTAGTACTTGGATGGGCGACTGCCTGAGAACATTAGGTGCTGTAGACTTGGGAGATGGACCTAGAAACACACTCCCAAAAATCAATCTGCCACTGAAAACCCAGCAGATTCTCTGCTGGAACAGCAGAGAAAGCACTGACAATAGTGTTTCGCCTGTTGTATGTAGGGTCGCTTTGAGTTGGACACTGACTCCATGGCACCTAACAACAACAACAACAACTGTTTTTTGGGAGTGGGTTGCCAGGTCCTTCTCCCAAGCTTACAGTACCTGGTGTTCCCAGGTAGTCTCTTATCCAAATAGTAATCAGGCCTGATCCTGCTTAGCTTCCGAGATCTGATGGGATTGTATGCCACAGTAGTAAGGCTACAGGTGTAATAACATCTATGTTGGTAATAATAAAAATTAAGTGAGTCAATGAATATATGGCCCTTAGCGGAAATGTTGTTAGGTGCTGTTGAGTTGGGTCTGACTCATAGCGACCCTCATAGAGTTTTCAATGACTGATTGTTTCAAGCTTGTTCTGAGAGTGGACTGTTGGCAGAAATAGAGTCCTTAAAGTATGGTAGCTATTCCTGCTAGCCATGGATACAATTAAAGGCCTCCATGAGTTAGAAAGTTTGGCTTGTTTATTTGTATCTTCAATCATTTTATTTTCTGCAAGATATTTTCTTTGTTTTTAATTTACATCACACTATTTGTGAGATTTGGCACTCAAACTATATGCGTTGTCTTGAATCTCTTCATTATCTTCACATCCCCACTCACAGTAAGTCCACATGATCACCCTGTTTTGAAGGGATAAAAGGCAAAATTAATTCCATATTTAATTGTAATAAAGAAGGAGCTTCTGAAGAGATGAGTGACGGGCAGAATTTTGAAAAGAAACAACAAATTGATAGAGATAAATGAATGTGTAAGTCAGTGTGTGGGGGTTTACATGAGGAGAGATACAGAGATGAAAATAAGCAAATCACATTTAGGAGATGGCAGATATTGCTGGTGGGAGAGGGGAAGCTGTGGTGAGAGGTAATGAGAAATGAAGGTGGGATGGGATCCTGGGGGGTGTAATATTAGTGGAAAACCCTGAAGGCCAGAGAAGGCTTGGGATGTGCATAATAAGTGACATTGAAGCCTTGGAGATTGCTGAGCGTGCAAGATACCTGAGGGAAATGAAGTTAGAGGAGAATCATTAGAGTGTCAGTGAGGAGCTGGGGTCTGATGAAAGGAGACTGGTGGCAGAAAGACTTGCTCAGAAGCCATCATTGCCATTGAGACCTGAGTGGATGAGGACTCTGGACTTGGGGACTATGGGAGTAGTGAGGATTAAAATAACATAATTTTACCATGCATGACAGCTGTGAAAAAGAAGAGCTAAAAGAATAATAGGGAATTATTATAGCTTGATTACTTAGAGTATTGAGGACAATTGGGCATTGCAATTGTTTGGAGTTTTGAGGGAAGGTAACATGGGGGCAATGGGAGAGGAGGATAGAAATATTTTGTAACATGAAGGATAAGAGAAACAATGGATATGAATGTAAACCTTACATTTGAATTACAACAATGAAAACTAAGACCGGATGATGCATTACTGCCTTAAAGAAGGAAAAATAATAATAAGAAGAAGAAGGAATATTTGGGACACTTCCCAGAAATTAAAATCTTGGGCAGTCTTAGTCATAATGTTTTTATTCATTCTTGCATATGGATTTAAAACAGTGTGCGAAAGGGAAATGGTGCATATGTGTGCCTTGGGTTCATATATCTAACTCTTGATCATCCCTTTGTAGCATTGCCTTGAGCACCTGCAGTTTAGGACTGAGATATCAGGATGGAGTTTCCATGATACTTGGTACCCAGTGAGACATGTCAGAGGTACTAGCAGCAGTTTAGGAATACAAGGTAATACTGAGTTTTCTTAAGACCTGGATTTTGTTTAGGAGTTGACTGAGATGCCATAGATCATGAGTTGGTATGGGATTAGAGTCTCTAATAACATGTAATGTGTGCTGAGTTGCTGGCACTGTGTTCCATCATTTGCATACAGCTATATTTCATGGGCATCAGTTAAACATGGCTGCCTATGCAATGTATGCAAATAGTGCAGTCAGTATTGGAAGTGATTTTTTTTTATATGAAAACCTTCTAAATATCAGTTTGAAATGGTTTTCTCAACTTTCTCCATGAATAAGGTGAGACTGTACCCTTTCAAGTTTGATCAGATCACAGAATTACTGTAATCTTTAACACTTCTAAGGTAACTTTAACTGTGAAGTAAAGTGTAAATTGGCAAGGAAAACAGTTTAGTTTCCTGACTAAGATGGGTGGGTTTCTACAGTTGATATCCAGCTGTTTTTTAATTGTGGCTTATAAGTGTTTTTAGTAGTGCTGAAAAAACTTTTTAAAAGTGAGGAATATCTTGTAAATGTAAGATACAAGTCCCTGCCATGAGTAATGTTGTCTGATCAATTTCATATAGAATATGCTTATGGTATTTTGTATCTAATTTACTAAATAGGATGCATCCCATGTATCTTTTGCATATATGTATATATATATCTTTTGCATATATATATATGTGTATATATATATATATATATATATATATATAACATTTGCATCTTTTAAGTTTAATCCAATTCAGAGGACCTTAATATAATTATATGTTAACATTTTTAGTTAAAATATTAAAAAGTGATCATTTCACTCTATTTTTAAAGCTACTTTTGCATGGCCTGACATTTTAAGTTAAATGTGCATATTATGCTAATGTTTAACTACTTGCTTGAGACTTCTATAACTAAAAATATTTCACTTTTTTTTAGAAGTAACTTATAGCATATTAAAATAGTATCTATTTAGCCTTTGGGAGAAGGATGTGGCAGTCCACTCTCAAGGCAATCCTGAAGCAATCAGCCATTGAAAACTCTATAAAGGTTGCTGTGAGTTGGATCCAACTGAATGGCACCTAACAACAACAACAACAACAACATTTAGCTACAATATGTGCAATGCAAAAGTTGATCCATCTTGAATTTGAATTTGGAAAGAATGCTTTTTTAAAAAACAAAGTCAATAGCATAAAAGCATTAAAATGCTTAATTGCAGAAAATTGATTTAAAAATGAATGTCATAATACTCAAAAAAATGAAATATTTTTCATATTTGATCAGCAGTGTATAGGATTAGATAGGGCCTAAGGTATATTTAGCTCAGTTGGTAGAGCACAGCTCTTCAGTCTCTGAGGTCCCAAGTTCAATTCCCAGCACTGCAAAAATGGGAGAAGGATGTGGCAATCTACTCCTGAGGCAATTCTGAAACAGTCAGCCACTGAAAACCCCATGAGGGTCACTATGAGTCAGACATGACTCGACAGCACCTAACAACAACAAGAAGAAGGTATATGCCTAGTGTGTAGACAAAAAAACCCCCTTCAACTTCAAGCACACTGAATTGCCGGAAAATGCTTTATATCTTTTCTGTTCCTTCAATGGCCATGTGGGCCAGAAAGTGTTTCTCAAGTTGCATTTCACAGTTTTCTGAAGCATCTTTAACTGTAGTAGCTCTTTAAAATTAAGAGATTTTGACAGACAAGTTTCTGTAAAGCAGGATGAGAACTTAAAGCATGAGTTGGTAATAGGCTTCTCTCCCTCAAATCCTCTTATAAGAGAGTTCTTATCCTGATGCTAAAAGGATGTTGAGGGCAGCTCCTCAATTAAGTAGTCTCCTAGCTTTGGGGAAGCCACAGCATAGAGCAACCATGGCCTGCTGATCTATAGTCTCTAGTGTCTAGCTGGTTGACACAGCCCTTCCTCAGCACAAACTGCTTTCCTGTCCTCTTGGAGGTTGACTGGGTTTCTGATTGAAGAGCCCTTGCCCACACACCCTTCACGGCTTAGCTCTTAAAGTATACTATAGCACATACGTTCCCAGTCACAGCTCCAAAATCCTTTTGGGGAACTTTTCAGGAAAGCAATTCTTTTCTCCTCAAAATATTTAGGTAATATCAAAATTAAGATTCTAGGCTCCCCATTTAGGAGCTAGAGTAGTGTAATATGGGAAATAAAGTGATATTTTAGTAGAGTTGAGTATTTCCAAGGATGGAGGAAGGGTGGTTGATGGAGAAGTTGAAGAAAGCTTAAACTCAAGATTAGGAAAACTCTGGAACTGGGATTCGCAATATGGAGTCATGGACCTTACTTCTGAATTATGATCTCGAAATCCATTCTTGTTTTTGTTGTTAGGTGCTGTTGAGTCAGTGTCCGACTCATAGCAACCCTACATACAACAGGATTAACAGTATTGTTAGTGCTTCTCTGCTATTCATAGGGTTTTCAATGGCTGATTGTTTTTTGGCAGTTGGTTGCCAGTCAGTCTCCCAAGACTACAGCCCCTGGTGTTCCCAGGTGATCTCTCATCCAAGTACTAACTAGGCCTGACCCTGCTTAGCTCCCGAGATTTGACAGGATTGGATGTCACAATGTTATGGCTGCATGCAAATCTGTTCTTATGTATTTTTAAATTTTACAGTAGGAATAAATATTTTAGATTTGTTAATAGAAAGGAAATCCAACTTTTGAGTTTTTTTAAAGATTAGTTTCCTTGTAGTATTTTTTAAAGTCTACTGACCATGCCCATACAAGTTTGTTGTTGTTGTTGTTGTTGCTGTTGTTGTTGTTGTTAGGGGCCGTTGAGTCGAGTCCAACTCATAGCGACCCTCATAGGGTTTTCAATAGCTGACTACTTCAGAATTGCCTCAGGAGTAGATTGCCACATCCTTCTCCCATTTTGCAGTGTTGGGAATTGAACTTGGGACCTCAGAGACTGCAGAGCAGCATTCTACCAACTGAGCTAAATCCCAGCCCATACAAGTTTAGAACTTTAAAAAAATTCCACTTGTCAACCAACACACAGAGAGATTCTTCAAAGCATAATATTTATTGGTATAATAGCGGAGCATTGCAATGAGAATACACATATACCATGGTCAACTATGGGCATGTCCTAGGAATTGAGGCAATGGGAAAGTTCAGAAAACAAAGAGGGAGAAATTTACATAAGCTACTTGGATACAAAGTTCATTGGTTCTGAGGCAAGAGCTGGTGTCAGCTCATTGAAGGTGTTGTTGGGCAAACATCCTGTTCAGAATATCTGTCTGAATTGTTGCAGTTGTAAAGGCTGAAGACACACTTTGTTACAGAAATTTGCACTTGTGTGAGTCATGCCAAGTGTGGAGTGCATGCAGACTGAGAAAGAATCTCTTCTGGGCCTTTACAAAGTCCTTGAGAAAGTATTTATTTCAGATAGGCAGGCAGAAACCCTCCTCTTTTGTTACTTCCAAGCTGTGATTTTATCCAGGCAGGGCTGACAAGAATGATTTCATTTTGGAATCAGTATTTTTCACACATTTACCTGGTAGAATAAGTGGACCAATCCCACCACCCATCACTTCATACATGGAAATTATTGATCTCCTTTAAAATCAAGTACCAAAGCTGTTGCTCCCCCAAGACTAACAATGAAGTCCAAGTATCTTTATATGAGGAATGACTCACCATTAATTTCCAACCACCTTTCCTGTAGACTTCTCTTAATTTCAACATCCTCTTGCAAAATTATCCTTCCTCCTCTACAATGGCTCATCTTGAAGAATTTTAGTATGAATCTTTTGAGGGAAATTTAACATTCCTTATACCTTCTGAAAGTCTGACAAATCTAAGGGAAAGTGGTGGAAAAAGACTAGTTAGGGATATTTCAGGAATGGAAATCTCTGCATTAACCTGTCCTTGGATGCTTCCTTGACCACAGGAATGGGAACTAGAGATTCTGGAATGGAGGCTTGAAAAAGACTAGAGGTTTTGTCCTCACCATGTCTGTCAGGGAAATAGGGCAAAGGAAGAATTGTTAATGTTTTTATCATGACTTTTTTATAGCAAGTGATAGAATACCCAACTCAAACAAACTTAAAGGATATTTATTCATGAAAATAAAAAGTCTAGGAATGAGATTTCTTTAGGCTAAACAGGGCTGAAATGATTTTCAAAGGACAAGATTTTCCTTTTTCATTTCTTTGCACAGTCTTTTTTTTTCTCCCTTTATTGGCAAATGATGGTGGGGTACAGAGTAACACAGCATTGGCTTTTTTCCATTATGCAACTATTACATCACTTTTGGTTACACTTTTATCAACTTACAAGGTTTATGGAAACTTTTGACTAATGTGTAGTAAAACTCATATGCATATTTGGGTTATAGTCCCCTATTTTTCCAATGTATTCATGAAGTTGCATTGATTACATTGAGATTATCCTCTCCCCCTTTATCCTTTTACATTTATTCTCGTCCCCATCCCACCTTCCACAATCTTTGCTTCCCTTTGCTAGTTCCCTTCCTTCTGTTTTCTACTCTTTCTATCATCTCTTCTTCACTGTTTGTTTGCACAGCCTTTTGACTTTACCTCCAATCACCACTAGTCTTCCCCTTTATGTTGTAGCATCAGCTTCTCACCTCTTCAGACTGAGTGTGACATCACTCAAACCAAGTTTCTGAGGCTGCTTGGGGATGATTGACTTAGCCCAACTCATGTGCTCATACCTGAACCAATTCCTATCTCTAGGGGATGGAAGTGATTTGATGCATCAGGCTAGAGTCATATGCCAACCCAATAGCCAGAAGTGAACTGAGCTCCTGAAAACTGTGTGGTCCATTAATGAAGGGTCCCTTTGTGAATTGAGTCCCTATATGAAGATGGGAGTGCTGCTAGCAAAGTAGAATGAATGGATTCTAGGCAATCCAAAATACTAGTTGTCTACTCTGCCTCTACAGTTCTTCCCTTGAAAGTATGTTTAGAGAGAGAACTGATATTTCACAAAACCAAGGTACCTGAGTAATGAAGTTATACAATAAACAACAGCTTTGATCAACCTGTTCTTTGTAAGTGATTTTTTTTTTTATCATTTTTATTACTTTGTGTTGGTGTTTAAAGACAGAGTTTGGTGTGGAGCCCAGGCTGGCCTGGAACTTGCTGTGTAGCTCAAGTTCCCTGGAACTCATGATCTTCCTGCCTCCACCTCCCAAGTTCTGAGATCACAGGAGTGCACCAACCAGCCTGGTTCACATGTAATTTTTTTTAAAGTTAATACACTACCAGGACAGTTCAACTCTAGATTAGATTTACTGATGACAACTATCAAACATCAAGTATATTTTATATTTGGGATAACTATTGGAAATGAGTGTTTATAATTCTCTTTGCAAGTAACATGAAAAGACAAACAGTGATTATTTGAAACTTTTGAAATACTTTGAGTAACAAGAAATGATTTAACATTAAATTTGCCAGCAAAATTTTAAGAAATTCAAATGGGACAACAGAAAGCAGTGAAGGAAACAAAGGGGAGTTACAACAGATGCTGAGGTTATCCAATCTATTATTTATCAATTTTGTCTTATCTCAAGAATACTACTATTAAAAGTGTTTCTCATGTCTAAACAATATTGTGACATTATTTTTTAATATAAACCTATAGCCAAGAAGGGAAATTATAGGCTTTTGACATCCTATTTATTCTGTAGATTTTACTACTTCAAATAAAAATCTGCAACTGTCAATGTTTCATCCTTCTTATTTTTTATGTTTTTCTCAGCTTCTCACAGTACTAGATTAGGTTTCTGTCTCCTGTGTGAATGAGGTCTGTTTTGTAAACAATTGGCATAGCATTGTTGACAGCTCAGACAAGTCTTAGAGATTCACAGGGAAAAAAGAACAGAAAATCATTGGCAAAGTCTACATGGTTACAAAAGTGTGAAATATATTTCATGATGATATTTTGGATTAAATGTTGCTCTTTATTGGGTCATCTTAAGTAGGACAGATGTGTATACATGTATTATCCTTGATGGAAGAACATTAACATTTGAATAATAAGGACATATACTTTCTACACAGTGCTACCAGGTATAGGAATTAAGCCAATTCTATCCAATCAATCAGTTTTATTTTGTGCTTCTAGAAACTGCTATGTACCTGAAATGATCAACTTAATTGGTCATTTATTTTGATATCATCTAAAATCATGTCTCTTCCATGAAATTATGGGGGTTTGATAATTTCACCACCCAAATTGCTGTGCACTAGACTTAATTTTTTTTTTGTCAGGGGCAATTGGATCAGAATTGAAATTTAGTCAAAGTGATGGCACTAGAAGCTAAGATATCAAAATGGCTTTGTGGTACCTGAAAGTATGGGAGTATAAGGAAAATGAGAAACCACTTTTGTGAAATACTTAAGATTAGCAAATGGCCAACTATGTTTTTAAAATTAGAAAATAAACATCTTATACAAATAAGAGTAGAGTTAACATAGTTTTCTGTTTTCCCTCTTTTCCCCAATTGGCTCAGGATACAAATTACACCTACTTATAGAGGGAATCTTAGAATTTCTAACAAGCCTGTATTAAGGGCCAATCATGTAAAACACATGCTAGCTCAGAATACTAGAAAGTAGATGAAAAATTTCTATTCTCAAAGGCCTTACAAGAAAGTTGGGGGAAATAGACAACATATTTAAAAAACATAAATACTGTACTAAGTAGTGCCAATTAAATAATAATACAGTCAAGGGTCAAAAATTTTTTAAAGAACCAATTAATGTTTTAGGCTTTGTGGGCCATACCCTCACTGTTGCAACTATTCAAATTTGTTGGTGTAACACAAAAGCAGTCACATAAGTGAATGAGTGAGATCGTTCTGATAAAATTATATTTCTGGACATTGGAATTTGAAATTCATATAATTATCATGTTTTGTGATGCATTATTCTTCATTTTTTCCAACAATTTAAAAATGTAAAACCAATTATTAACTTGAAGGCTATACAAATATAACAGAGAATCATATTTAGCCAGGGAGTCATAGTTTGCTGACCCATGGTATACATAACAAGTGACCCGGTTTATTGGGGCATGAGTTTACAACACATTCTTTATCAATGTTTCTCCTCTTGGAGGGAAGTCAAGTATACAAGCCATATACTTGATTTTAACTTAAGATTCTACTTGGTTCTATAATCAACATCTATGGAAACATCAGTCAAAAAATGAAAAGACACATTGCATTGGGAAAAGCTGTTGCAAAAGACCTCTTTAAAGTGTTGAAAAGTAAAAATGTCACATTGAAGACGAAAGTGTGCATGACTCAAACGATGGTATTTTCAGTTGCATCATATGCTTATGAAAGCTGGATGTTGGGTAAGGGAGACAGGAGAATTGATGCTTTTGAATTATATGCTGGAGACCAATATTGAATATACCATGGACTGCCAAAAGGACCAACAGATCTGTCCGAGAAAGAGAGCAACTAGAGTGCTCCTTGGAAGCAAGGAAGGATAGACTATGTCATATGTATTTTGGACATGTTGCCAGGAGGGGCCAGTCCCTACAGAAGGACATCATGTTTGTGAGAGTGGCATGTCAATGGCAAAAAGGAAGACCCTCAGCTAGATTGTTTGACACAGTGTCTGCAATGATATGCTTAAACATAAAGAATATCATGTACCTGGCACAGTGTCGGGGAGTATTTTATTCTGTTTTAAATGGGGTTGCTATGAATCGGACCTGACTCAATGGCACCTAACAAAAAGAACAAGAAGAAGCTCAGTTTTAAATTTATTTTGCAATTAACTAATTGATTACTTAAATATTTCCAGTGAGAGCTTGCCTGGTTAAGGCTGAAGCCAAGATGTGTTAGCATATGCCATTAGATAATGGTTTAGTTTGGCTGGGCATAAAAGTTATATGTAAGATAGCAGTGAAGGATATTGTTGAAAGGGTGAATGGGAACCAGACACATAGATGCTGTATTGAATAGGCCATCCTTAGGAAAGAGATAGCCCAGAGGTTTTTCAGTAAGAGAATAATCTAATTGGAGTTGTGCATTTTAGTCAGTGTTCTATTGCTGTGAGAAATACCTGAGGAAAACATCTTAAAGCAGGAAAAATTTATCTTGGCTTATGGTTTCAGAGGTTTCAGAAGATGGTCAGCTGGCCCCATTGCTGCTAAGCCTGTGGTAAGGCAGAAACATTATAATGGGGGAAGGTGTGCCAGAGCACAGCTGCTCATTCTCATGGTGGCCAGGAAGCAGAGAGAGAGGAGCCCAGGGATAAGACATGCTTCCAAAAAAATGCCCCCAGTGACCCATATCGTCCCACCAGGCCCCACTTCCTAGTTTGTATCACCTCTCAATAATGTCATCATATCATAATTCCATCAATGGATTAATCTGTTATTGAAGGCACAGCTCTCAAAATCCAATCACCTCTCAATTGCACCACTAGGTTAGAACCAAGCACATGATCCTTTATAAGGAGACATCTGGTATGCAATCCATAATGAGAAGTTTCTAGAAAAATTCCAAACTCTTTTGCTTCTCATTGAATAAAGAAAATAAAGATGGGAGATTCAAAGATAGCTCACAGTTTCTGAGACCAGGTGACTGAAAGAATGGTGATAGGGAGTCAGGAGTTGATTTTTGGAAAGAAGCTTCGGTTGAGAATCATGCACAAAGCCAAGCAAATTAGCATAGGCCATCACCCTAGTTCCCAGAGAGAGAGCTGAAAACTCATGACTTTCTTACTAAACAATGTCTGAAAATGATTCTAGAAATGGTGACTGCATGGCTTAAATTAATGATCCTTGCTTATACAAGGCTTTGTCACTTTAGTGACAATGGTGGATATGGGAAAGATGTGCTACATCTTGTGGATCAGAAAAAGGTTGAATAGTTAAAATTTTTAATACTTTATAGAAGATGTATATATATATATGTATACATACACATACACACACATATATATATACACACATACACACTGATATATACATACAGAGAAATCATCATACTGAATTTAGTAGCTCCAGAAATTGAGTATATTACAAGTGGCAATTGTTTGAGTTCAGATTTAAATATGTCAAAATTCATATGTTTAACATCTTTGTTTAACATATGCCTCACACATATTTTGCTTTCTATTCCCCTAACATTTAGTTTGTGAATAGTCAAACAAAGAAGTAAGGTATTTGATTCAGAGAAGCTTCATTGTGTTAATTTTCTGAGTTGTAGCACCTCTTTTTTATTCAGAATAGAACATTCTTTAGAAGAACAAATGTTTTTTGACTTTGTGCCATTCCCCTTAAATTCCTTTTGGGATTAGACACTCTTTCATGGCTTTACCAGTTCTCCTCTGAGTGGCTCCATTCTTCTGTCAGTTTGGATCATCAATCTGCCAACCTGTTCACATTTTCTAACTTGGAGAATTAGTAACAATTTCTTGTGATGCCCGTCTTCGGTGATTTGCTTTATTGGCACTCATGAATGCTGAAGAAGACTGGCTTTCAGTCACAGTTCCTGATATTTTAATATTTCCAGAGTACTGAAAGATTTACACTTCTTTCCTAGGAGTCAGATGCACACAGAATTAAGGAGGCTTCACCTGGTTCTGCTGCCTAAAACCAAACCATTATTACATATCTCTTTTCCTTTCTCTCCTCCATTCCTCCTTCACTCCTTCCTTCCTTTTTCTTTCTACTAAAGGCTCATTTCAGCCAGGGAATGTAGGGAAAACAGAAGTCACTTTAAATCTTCCAAGTAGGAAGAGTTTTAATACAGGAAAATAGAGGCTTTCACCATTGTTGGATGGATTGAGGAGACAAGTCAGAGAAGTCACTGTCATTGGTGTCTCCAGCAAAATAAAAGATTCTCAAGCATTTGCCTTGCAGCATTACCTTGGGCATCCTCTGCAGATGCCAGAGTAATGGCTTCTTCTTAGTTTGCCAAACATGCAAATACCTCACTGGCAAATTCTAACCTAGGACCATGTGGAAAAGGAATCTTGGGAAATATAGTTCCTGGCTCCTCCCCTGCAGTAGGAAGATATTATAAATGGGAATAATCATGACAATGAATAGACAACACTTGGACACATTTCTGAGCCCCTGGTAAGCCAGACAAAGATGAATGCAGTGATTTCATACTCAAGATGCTGACAGTCTGAGTAACCTGACCATATGTCTTTCTCTTAAAATGGTAAATTTTGCTGAGTCACTATGTCAGGACAAGATCATGGATCCTTATTACAAAATGGGTCATTAATGCTAGAAATTGGTTACTTGATAGCTCATCTCAGGTCTCTAGTTAGCTAATTATAGGAAAGCACGACGTATAGCAATTACCAGAAATATAAACACTGTCCTCTAATGTAAGCAACACAATATCACTAAGTTCTCAAAATGCTTTAAAAATATAGATATGCCTATTCCATACCCTCTGAGATGATAATTTCAGTTTAAATTACTCTTAGATTACACTATCTCTTTTGAATGAATAAAGCCTTCCATTTGTAAGTGGGGTGGAGTGTTTCATGAGGTTAACTTTTAAAAATTTCAGAGCAACTCTGTTCATTCTAGTGCCATATACGGTTACATTACAAAGAAGGTCTTTAGTGGAATTTAGTACATAGTGATTAATAAAAATTCAGAGAAATTGGTAAATTTCTCGTTTTATTCCTGTCAAGTGTGGGTTACCTTGCTGTAACAGCGTATTAGTTAATTTGAGAGATGGACATTATGTGAAATGAGAAATTAGCTATATAAACTTAAACTGATCATTTCAATAACATATATTGTCTCTTATGGATATGATATTCTCAAAAGTCTCCATTGAATTTTAAGGAAGAGACAATTCAGTGGCCAAATGTTATATTTAAATGATATACTTGTAGCAACAAGGCATGGCCATCTCTCTCTCTATGCAGCCTCCTCAGTAGCTCCTGATTTAGTCAGCTAGGCCTGCCACAACAAAATACCATAGAATGAAAGGCTTAAATGATGGATTTCTTTTCCCATGGTTTTAGAGGTTAGGAAGTCAAAGATCAAGGTTCCACTAGGGCTCCATTTCTGGAGAGGACTCTCTTCCAGTTTGTAGAGAGCTGCCTTCTTCATGTGATCTCACATGGTGGAGAAAGAGGGAGGGAGAGGGGAAGAGAGAGAGAGAGAGTGAGAGAGAGAGAGAGAGGCTGTTTTTCCTCTTCTTATAATGTCATGTTATTGTTATTAGGTCCCGAAGAGTCAGTGTCCAACTCATAGCAACCCTGTGTACAACAGGTGAAACAGTATTGACATGCTTCTCTGCTATTCATAGGGTTTTCAATGGCTGACTGATTTTTGGGAGTGGGTTGGTGTGTTGTTTTCCCAAGCCTACAGTATCTGGATAGCAGGCAATCTGCTATCCAAGTACTAACCAGGCCATACCCTGCTTAGCTTCCAAGATCTAATGGGATCAGATGCCACAGCGGTATGGCTACAGGCTATAATGTCATAGCCCTATGGTATTAGGACCTCACCCCGTGAACTCATTTAACCTTAGTTGCCTCCTACAGACCCTATGGCCAGCTACAGAAACATTGGGGGCTAGGTCTTGCACATACGAATTTGTGGGAGGGGGAAACGGGTCCATAGCAGCTCCCGTTGCCATGTGCAGAACAAAGCATTATCTCCACATTATTGCCCAAATGCTGGCCTCTTCAACCTCAGGACTCAGGGCTTCTGTCCATCTAGGGGCCCTTCTTTCCCTAGTCCTTCCTTAATTTTGTCTAGCAGTCTCATACTTCGGTATCTTGGTAAACGCTGATTGGTCAAACTGGAACCTAACCTCCCCTCCACTCCTCTCCTTTGCCTGTGGCAGCATCACCTCCCAAGCTGATTTCCATTAATTTTTCAGAACTCAGTGCCCTGCCAAGTGCTGTGCTCCCATGTGTTCCCAGGAGCTCAGTGTGAACTTCTCTTTTTCCACTTATGTTTTAATTTCAATGATTTAATTGCTTGTAAGTTTTCTACTTGAGACTAAATAGAAGCTCCTCAAAGGCAGATATTGTTCTCATGCAACTTGGCATCCTTAGCGCCATCCAGAAGTCCCAGCACATAGTAAATGCTCATTAACTGATAAATGAATGAATCAATAAAGCTTGGAAGCAGGCAACTTCTAATCACAATGATAAAATGAATAACATAGAACTAACTTTACATTTATTCCCAATTAATTACTTTATAACTATAACATTATAGCATTTTTATCATAATTCTATAAAAGGATAGAAATTATAGATCTTTCATAATGCTTTGCCCAGTGCCAAGTAGTCTACTGGGACCCACTGTACAATCAGCAATGCTTATAATAATGAACTAAGCTAGCCAATATATCTATTTTTCCTTCCAATTAATTCACTCTCCCTAGTTTACCTTGCAAACCCAGCTGCTGGGAGAAGTTCTGATAGTTAGGGGGTTAAAGAGGAAATGGTCATAATTTTTATTTAGTGTTTTCCATATAAATGCACCTCATTATCTGCTGTACCTCATTATATATGATCTATTTTATGACCATTTACTTCTCCTTAGCAGGCTTATTTTTATTCTGTTATGCTTGCTGTCTAAACTCTCAGCTTTATGACTCCATTACTCTGGCTCTCTGCTGCCTGCTGTCCCACTCCCACTGCTTAGGTGGATAATGTAGTTTTGCTGTTGCCAGGCCAGCATTTCTAATAAATTCCTCACATACAGACAGGCAGTGGTGTAGGGCACAGCAGCTTGGTGTCATGCTTTCATATCACATCGCTAGACTCTCATTAGATCCTTGTGAGAGAAATTACCACCAAGCCTTCTTTGGGCACAATAGCCTTAATGAAGTTAGGAAATGACTCCCACAGATGTTTGACACTCAATCAATCCTACTTAATTTAATTACACTCCTGAATGAAAGACAAAAGAGATGCTCTTATAGTCCAACCCTTGCTTTTTATTTTCTCATATGCTTTTTACCCACTTCTGACTTACTTAATCCTAGCTGAGAAATGTCAATGTAATTAACTTAAGTTATAATTATTTAAAAGTGGACTTTGTTATAATGTCTTGCATCATTTCCCACTTCTCCTCCTCTACCATCCTGTGAGTGCAAGAGAGCTCCACTATGTAAATAGAGTAGTGAAGTGGGGAGAAATAGGGCTCTTATAGCCTTGACAATTCATCCATTTCTTCCATCTCTGTAATTAAGGATACTGACACTGGCACTTACAACTTTATATCTTGAATTTTTTTTCACTAAGATATTTTCAAGGGTTTATTCTTGCAGTTACCTAGGTCCTGGGAAATTTTCTTTTTATTAGTCTCAAAATGGTAGGATAGGTTTATAAAGTACCAAAATTAGAAGAAAAACTGACACTACATAGTCCATCCACAAGTATAATTTCCTTTAGTTCTCAGAACGGCTTAGGAGGACCGGTACAATTGCCATTTTAGAGATGAGGGGCTTAGAGCAAAGAATGGTTAAGTGATGATCTGTAAATGATTTTGCAGTTGGTAGACAGTGATCCTCAAACTTTGACTTTCACTCATTCATTTGTTCATTCAACTAATTAATAAACACTGTCACTAAACTCGTGCCAAACACTATTCCTGGGACTAAAGAGGTTGAAAAATAAGTAGATGACCACAGACTCATGTGGCACTGCTTGGACAGAGCATGCAAAGGAGGTGATGTGAGCAACTGGAGGGAACCATCTAAGTAAGTTATTATGATAGGTGGTGAAGGAAGTTGAGTGGAAGAATTCTAAGGATAGATAGAGTCTGGAATATAGATATTGAAGTGTTGAAAGGAAGCCATTCAGGGATTTTCCCCTCATGAGTTACATGAACAATTTGGGGTTTCTGGCTTTACCATGGGTCATGCCATGGTAATATAGTTTTCCAAAAATGCAAGAACACAGTAGAACCAGAGCAAAAATCAAGTCATATTCAAAAATCTGTGTTTTTATCTATTCTGTTATGCAGGTTTCAATATTGTTTGTGTTAGTAGTAAGTTAATTGTGCTTTAAGATAAATTCAATGAAATTTTATTGGATGACCAGACTGGGTATTTGATTGTTATGGAAAATGGCACTAAAAGCAGTAATAGTCATAGCTTATCTAAGGATTTTTGACTTTTGCTTAAAGAAAGTTTATGTAGTCTTTTATTTGATGTCATATTTCATCTTTTTAATGTTTTATTTTGTAAAGGTGGATTTGATTTTGATTTAAAGTTTTTCCCAGCATTTGTTTTATATTTATGATACTTGTTTGCAGTTCTTTGAACATAACATTGCGTGGTTGATCTAAACCATCTTTCCCTCACCCCATCTCAATTTATTGTCTGTTTCTTGTCCTATATTTTGTCTCCATTTGTGAAAGAACAAAGACTCCATGAAGGATCATTTTTGCTTGGAAGAATCCAGTATGAGAGTACAACTTACTTTGTACTAGGAATAATTATACTGCCAGGCTCCCAGGTAAAATACAGGAGGTTTAGTTCTACTTGAATTTCAGATTAACAATGATTTTTTATAGTCTAAATAGGTCTTAAGTATTGCTTGGGTGAGGAATGTGTGTAGGGCATAGGGCTGGGGGGATAAGCACTTCAGATTTCTGGAGTGTCCCTTAGGGCCTCTGGTTTCTGCTGCACAGTGACAGGTCTAGCCATGGCCTCGGGGTCTGTCCTGGTGGACAGGTCCCAGCTTGGATTTCTTTGGAACTGATCAACCATGGAAGAGTGTTCATCTTTGCTCAGGCAGTTGCTCTGCAAATTCCAGAGTTCTTTGTCCAAAATAGCTGCCCCTGTCTACTATGGCCACTTGCCTCATGGGGCATGTAGAACTGAAAATTCCTCAGGTTTGGTGACCAAATGGCTGCATTAGGAGGGTGAGAACTACATGGATTTGATGCATGGAAAAATAATGCCCATTTAAAAGATGAGTTTATTGAATTCTTACCATGTGGCAAATCTTATGCCCAAAGCTTTAGAGACATTATCTTCTTTGACAGGTGAATTAAAACTGAGAGATAATTGAAGAATATAAACTATGGAACCAGACTGCTTTTGTTGAAATTTTGGCCATGCCACCCACTAACCGTGTGACTTTGGTTAAGTTACTTAATTTACTTTATCTTAGTTTTCTTATCTGCGAGATGGTGCTAATAATATTATTTGCCACAGAGAATTTTTTACAAGGGTTAAATGAGGTACTACCAGCAATATAGTGAAAATAATGCCTGGCATATTATAAGAATTTCATAAAAGTTAACAATTATTATAATTTAATGTCTCAAAAACTATGAGTTATCAATATTTCTCCCACTTTTTAATAGAAGAATGCACTGAAGTTTAAAAAGTGTCCCTTATTCGAAGATGTATATCAGGTAAATTGTGGAGCAGAGCTTATTTTTACTGGGGGTCATGAGTCATTGCTCTTCAATACTCATAACTTACCCAAGTTTGGTCTTATTTGGGCAAATGCATATTACCTAAGAGAGCTACAGAATTTCTGATATTTGCAGATCAGATTTTTAAATTCCACAGAGGATGGCGCATACCTTTTCATTGTGTCACTTACTGCCTCATGAAATGTTGTCACAGTCACTTGTTTACATGCCTGTCTTTTCTACTGAGAATGAGTCTTAAGAGCTCAGACCATTGTCTTCTCTTGTTGAATCACAGTGGAGTATCTTTGTCTGTTTCTTTGTCATCTGTTTTGAAATCCTCCAATATTCTCTAATTTCAAATACTATTAGTTCCAGGATATCTGAATATATTCCTCATTTTGGTTCCACCTTTCAACATTCTCTAAGGCCATGTAATGGAAAAGAGAGCTGGAGGGTGCATATTTGTACAGACTGACTGAACCTTGCAGGTGCTGCTTCTAAGACAGACAGAGCAGGATACAAATCTACCTGTCATTTGCAAGCCCTTCTGTCTTTGCCAAGTCACTTACCAAACTTATTTCCTTTTCTGTACTAGAAGGACAATAATATCTTTATTACAGCACTTTTAATTAACTAAGCGAACATTTATTGCATACTTGTCATGTGTCAGGTACTGTGACAGGAGGTGGATGTGAGTGTCTGTCTCTTTGGAGTCTCTTGGACAAGTCTACATGCCTTCTGTGTCAATCAGGACCTATTAATGAAGGTAGCCTAAAGGGTGGCCCTTTCCTCTTATTAGAAGTGAATAAAGTGGGGCAATGAGCTTTTGATTGATGGGGGGAGACCAAGTAAGCCATTCATGCTGCCATAAATTTCTTTAATAAACTGCTCTGTGTCACTATCACCATGGTTACCTTATGAAATGAGCCAAAAGTCTAGGTGGAAGATTTTGAACTGTATCCTGTGAGCAATGGCAAGGCACTATGGTTTGATTATACTTGTCGCCTACCAAACCTTGTGCTGAGGCTTAATCCCTCAATATTGCAGTGTTGGGGGGTGGGGCTAGTGTGAGATGTTTCAGTCATGAGGACAGGACCCTCATAAATGGATTAATTTCTTTCTTACAGGAATCGGGTAAGAATTTGCCTGCTTTATCATTCCTTCTGCATGGACCTGTTTGCCACTGTGCCATGAAGCCCTCACTGCAAGCTAAGCAGATGCCCAGTGCCCAATCTGGAAATTCTTAGCCTCCAGAGCTGTGAGCCATGAAAAACCTCTTTTCTTTATAAATTCAGGTATTCTGGCAACAGGTAAAGAGACTAAAATAGATTGTAGAATTTTAAACAAGGGAGAAAAATGCTTGGATTTACTTTCTTTCTGTGCCTGCCACAGAATCAGGAAGTGTTTCAATCTGGAATACATAGGGTCGCTATGAGTCAGACTTGGCTTGATGGCACCTAACAACAACAACAGGGATTGAACCCAGGGCCTCATACATGGTAGGCAAGTGCTTCACCACTGAGCTGCAGCCTCAGCCTCTTTTTTACTTTTTTTTTTTTTTTTTTTGAGACAAGGTTTTAATAAATTGCACAGGCTGCCTCTGGCTTTGCGTCTGTCCTTCTCCTGTCTCAGCCCCACCCCTCGGCAAGTTGCTGGGACTATAGGCATGTGCCATGGGGTCCATTTGAAATTACTTTTTAACAAGACCATTAGCATTTAAAATGAAGAGTGGATCGGAAGAAGATGAGATTAATGAAAGAGACAAACTGGAAGGTATTATAGTTTCCTAGTGAAAATTTGTAGTCATTTGGATGATAGAATAAGGAGAAAAAGGTAATGGGGAAGGTGGAGTGATTGATGGTGTGGTTCAGTGGTAGAGCACTTGCCTAGCATGCATGAGTCTCTGGGCTCTATCTCGTGCATTGAAAAAAAATAGTATGAGATTGAATGAACTATACTTGAGAATAGCTTGGATACAGACAGGGGCACAGGTAAAAAGAATCATGCAAACATTTTACTCTAATGCTATTAGATAATTGTAGACCTATTTAGTAAAGCTGACAACACAGACAAGTACATTTATTGGGAAGATCCTGAGTTTGGTTTGAATGTGATCATATTTATGTGCCTATGGGAGGGGAAGTGGTCATGATAAGTTGTTGGGGAAGGCTGGACTAGAACCCGTGATCCTCTGCGTTGTGTGTTTCAACTGGGTGCCCCAACACTGCACCCTGCAAGGAACTCAGGCCGGGGAACAGAGGTCACTCTCAGGAGTGGTGAAACAGGCAGGTTTATTTACAAGGAAAGGGAAGGGGTAGGTGGTAAATGGCTGGGGCGGGGAAGGGAGATGGGGGAGGTAGGCACTCTGCTGTTATCCCAGATGCTGGGGCAGGGACTCCCCAGTGTTGTTGCTTGTCTGGTCCTGGAGTCTTTGCTGCTTCGGAGGCCCTGAGCTTGGCTCTTGGAGGCTTGCCTCTCGAAGCCCTCGATCTGCTGGTTGAGGAGGAGAAGAAGATGATCCAGTGGACAGAGGTAGGCAGGCAGAGGCAAGGATGGAAGCAGGTTGGTGGAAGAATAAAGGAAGGATGAGGGTATGCTAAAGGCTAGGTGGGTCAGACAGATGCAGGCTTCTGGTCCTTATGGGGCCAGAGGACTGAGTGAGTTCTCCTTAGGTGGTTTTCAGGTAAAAGCTCTGAGCTATCCCTAGATGAAGTTCAGAATGAGCCATTGGGCTTTGGGGTCAGGGGCTTTTATCCCCTTAAGCCAACTCCCATCCAATTGTCAAGGAATGACAGCTGACCAATTAGGGAAGGGCTGGTGGGTGGCCCCAGGGCAAGGGCTTGACCAATGAGGAGGCAGCCAACCAGGCTTCAAGGAAGCCCGAGCTGGCCAGTGCCATCTTGGCTCACTGGATGGGAGAGGGGAAGAGTGAGGTACCCAGATGTTGGGGAAGGGTCAGTTGCCTTGGAGGACAGAGTCTAGTCCTCCAAGAGGGCTAGGCAGGCCCCAGGGACCCGCCATGTTTGGGTACTCTCTATCCCCCTGGGAAATCCACAACAATAAGTAAGTAGGATTTAAGGATTTGAATTGACTCTGCATTGGGCCAGGCTGCTGTAGACCCAGTACTATTGCTTGGAGGGCTTGGTGAACTATGGAAGCATAAGAAGAAACAGGCATCCAAGAAAAAGGGTCAGAGCCTTGTAGATTGCTCCTCTCCTCTCCTTTTCTTTTCTTTCCTATCCTTCCTTCCTTCCTTCCCTCCCTCCTTCCTTCCTTCTCTCCTTCTTTCCTCTTTTCTCTTTTTTCTCCCCTCCCCTTCCTTTTTCTTTTCTTTCTTTTCTTTTCTTTTTTTTCTGTGGTTCTGGGGATTGAACAGAGGGCCTTGTGCATGCTAGACAAGCACCTCTACCATTGAGCTACATCCCCAGCCAGGTTGTTTACTTCAATCCTTTACTGCTTTTGCTTGGGATGATGGGTGGCTGTGTCATCAGGTGTATGCCTAACTGCTCACAGAGACCCCTACAATGGGAGTAGGTCTAACCTGCTGGAGTTTTCCAACTTCAGAATGCAGCACAACAGGTGAAAATTTTAACTTGGGCAATCCAGAATCCTAATGGCAGAATAGGTGACAAATCTGAATAGAAATAAGCCATTTTGCCTTGTCAGTCTTCAATAAAATTAGTACTTAGGCACTTTGTGCCACATACATGATTGTGCAGCATAGTTATAACTTAATCATCCTGCAAAAGTGGCTTCTTGGTATTTTGTGCTCCTTTTCATTGCCATATCCATTGCAACTTCCTGTTTTTAATAAAGAAACACTGTAGATGCAGCACACTGGTTCTTGTGTGTTTGACTATTATCATATATTGGGGCCAATTTTAATCTTCCCATTTGCAGGAAATGACTAATTTGAGAAGACAAAATGTACAATCAAGATTTTAAAAATGGTGATAATTATTCCTCTTGTGTAGGAGTGAAGCACTATCTCTTCTGAAAATTGAGTGAAGTTACACAGCAGCATCAAGGAACAAATCAGTTCTATTTATAAATCAAAACTTTATAGGTAGGCCTTTAGCACCAGCACTGAATATTAATAAGTAAGGCTTAGTGTCTGAGCACAGGCCCATTATTTTATTACTATATTTGCTGGCACAAGCAGGATGATTCTTAGTGTTAGGGAGAAATAAAGCACATCTATGAAACTCAGGGGATTAATGAGAAGGTTGGAAATAATGACAATTCAAATGGGGCATGTAGCAGATTAAATTGGCCCCAGTTCCTCATCCTGTTTTGTAACCACATCATCTGCTGTGTGAATTGGCAGTATTTTTCCCACCTTTATGTGAATCTGTATGATTTGATTTGGCCAATGTCACTTTAGCAGGTGGAACATGAGCAAAGGTTTAAAAACTGTTTGCTCATTTGGTCATGTTCTACTCTGCTTTCATAATGGCTAGTCCTGTAGTTGTGACATTAGCTAACTAACATGGAGAGTTATAAACTAGAAAGATCACAGCTAATTTTTGTAACTGGGGGGAAATGAGAGGAGAGAAAGACAAAATGACAGGCAGATGGGCAGACACAAACACACACATGCACAGAGGACCGGAGAGACAGAGAGAGATACAGAGGAGAGAAGAGAAGACAGTAAAAAAGGACACAATTGTTTTGCTTTAAAGTGAAAATATCAAAAACAATAAAAGGATTAACCCATGATGAATTGAAAGATTAGTGTCTCTAGTGAAAAAATAATCAAGCAGATTCAAGGCCAAATAAGGGGCAGTTTGCAAATGGCCTGGATCTAAAGACAGCAGGAGTCACTGCAAGTATCTTCCAAGGTGAATCAACCTCCTTTTCCCTACACTCCCTCACTTCAGCCTCTGAGACAGCTGTTCCCCGGGTGTAATTGTGTCCATTAGGAGACATATGGCAATGACTGGAGACACTTTTCATTGTGATGACTTTGGAAGCTGGTCCTATTCACACCTAGTATGTAGAGGCTAAAGATACTGCTGAACATCTTATATTGTGTAGGACAGCCCTCTTCCCCAACAAAGAATCATCCAGTCACAAATGCCATAATATGTTACCACTGTGATTGACCCTATGAAATTCCAGAAGTTTATGCATAACTAACAGGGCTGAGACCTGCAGTGATACCACTGCAGCTTCCTATCTTGGAAGCTAAGCAGGGTCGGGCCTGGTTAGTACTTGGATGGGAGACTGCCTGGGAGCACCAAGTGCTGTAGGCTTGGGAGAAGGACCTGACAACCCACTCCCAAAAAATCAATCAGCCATTGAAAAGCCTATAAATAGGAGAGAAGCACTAACAATATTGTTTTGCCTGTTGTATGTAGGGTCACTATGAGTTGGACACTGACTCAAGGGCACCTAACAATAATGGAGCCACTTGGCCACCAAACCTGAGGAATTTTAAGTTCTACATGCCCCATGAAGCAAGTGGCCCTAGTGGATAGGGCCAGCTATTGTGGACAAAGAACTCTGGAATCTGAAGGGCAAACGCCTGAACACAGGTGAACACTCTTCTATGGTTCATCAGTTCCAAAGAGATCCAAGAGATCTGCTAGGACAGACCTCAAGCCCAGGGCTAGACCTGCCACTGTGCATCAGAAACCAGAGGCCCCAAGAGACACTCCAGAAGACTGAAGTGCCCGTGCCACCAACACCATGCCCTACACACATTCCTCACCCAAGCAATGCTTAAGACCCATTTAGACTAAAAAATAAATAAATAAAAATAAAAATAAAAATAAATCATTGTTATTCTGAAATTCAAGTTGAACTAAACCTCCCGGGAGCCTGGCAGTATAAGTATTCCTAACACAAAGTAAGTTGTACCTCCATACTGGATTCTTCCAAGCAAAAATGATCCTTCATGGCATCTTTGTTCTTTCACAGATGGAGACAAAATGTACGACAAGAAACAGACAATAAATTGAGATGGGGTGAGGGAGAGATGGTTTAGATCAACCATGCAATGCTATTTTTCAACATCCAAGTTTCATTGTATTTTTCCCTGTTAAGTCTTCCAGGGTGTGTTACTATTCTTGGACAAGGATTAAAATCCCCCCAAAGACCTATAAAACTGCATAATCTGTCCCCTGCCTGCCTTTGCCATTGCATTCCAGCCCACCTGCCCTTTCTGAAGGTAATTTGGCCACACTGATTTGCCTTGTAATTCCTCAGATGTCCTGAGGCCCTCTAGTTACAGTGCCTTTGCATGTGTTTTACGTTCTACCTCTCTCTATTTCACCCTTTCTTTCCTAGTTAATGCCAATTTTTCCTTCAGGTACCAGGTAAAATGCTACCTGTTGTTAAAATACTCTCCAGCCCACCTTACTAAGTCAAAATCCTTTCATAAACCCCCAGATCTTTTCCTTCACAGAAGTTTATAATTTTATATTTATTTATAGGGATTTTCTTTGTTTCTCTTTGTTTTCCCCATTGCTTCCTTTACATGTTCCATGAACAAGAGCAACAGTTTTCTCATCTGTGTATTCCTAGTGCTTAGTCAGGGGTTTGGTGCATAGTAAGTCCTCTAAAAATAAAGTCCACCTGATTTCTGTTCAGCCCTGTTGTTTTGTTTTGTCGTTGTTAGGTGCTGTGAAGTTGGTGTCCAACTCAACATCCTATGTACAACAGGTGAAACACTATTGTTACTGCTTCTTTGCTATTCATAGGGTTTTCAATGGCTGATTGACTTTTGGGAGTGGACTGTCAGGTCCTTTTCCCAAGCCTACAGTATCTGGTATTCCCAGGAGGTCTCCTATCCAAGTACTAACCAGGCCCAACCCTGCTTAGCTTCCGGGATCTGATGGGACCAGAGCCCCTCTTGCTCCCTGGAGTACATGGAGAAGCTTCTCCCAGTGCTCGTTCCCTGTAGCTTGCAGGCTGTTGTTGTTGTTATGAGCCATTGAATAGGGTCTGACACTAGCCACTATGTACAACAGAAGGAAACAGTGTCTGACACTGTGCTATGCTCTGCACTATGTCAGTGCTTCTCCACTATTCATAGGGTTTTTGATGGCTGATTGTTTTGGGAGTGGGCTGTTGGGTCCTTCTTCCAAGCCTACAGCACCCAGTTTTCCCAAGCAGTCTCCAATCTGAGGACTAACCAGGCTCCACCCTGCTTAGCTTCTGAGATCTGACAGATCAGGTGCCTAGTGTAGGCAGCCTGAAGGTAGCAGGCTGCCAAATGGGAGCAAGTGCTTCATCCCAAGTAACTTTGCTATCCTGGTCACCATCGTACTTAACATCTTGCCAATCACCTGATTTCTTCTCCATTAGAGGCTTCCAATAGCATGCATTGATGCTATTTCCTTGTCCTGTTTCCTTCATTGTTTTTCTTAGTACATTTTCCAATTATCAGATCAACTTATTTCGATAGGTATTAAGAGTCCACTATGCACCTAAGGTAAAATAGTGTTCATGAACAAGGCCTATGGACCAGACTTCTTGTTGGGTGCTGTTGAGAAAGATCTGACTCATAGAGATGACCTTATATACAGTAGAACGAAACACTACCCAAACTGTGCCACACACAGGATCTTTTTGTTTGAGACCAATGTTGCAGTCACTGTTTCTTTTCATTTTGAGATATGCCACATTAGCAAAAGGAGGTTCAAGGAACTTTATTCCATTCTCATCATTAAGGTTGACTTCACTTTGAGGAGGCAACTCTTCCTCAGTAATTTCTTTTCTTTTCTTCTTTCTTTCTTTCTTTCTTTTTCTTTTCTTTTTTTTTTTTTTTGCAGTACTGGGGGTTGAACCTAGAGCCTTGCATGTGCATGCTTTGCAAGTGCACTGAGCTTCCTCTCACAACCCATTTTTTACTTTTTGAGATGGTCTTGCTAAATCACAAGGACTGCCTCTGATCTCAAATTGCAATACTCCTGCCTCTGCCTCCCAAGCCACTGGGATTATAGGCGTGTGCCACTGTACTCGGCTCCCAGTAATTTCTTGAATGCCTTTCAGCCTGAGGGGATCATTTTCTAGCACTATATATTTGACAGTGCTTCGCTGCACTTCACAGGATTTTCAATGACTAATTCTTTCGTGAGTGGGCTGCTAGGTCCTTCTCCCTAGTCTGTCTTAGTCTGGAGGCTCAACTGAAACCTATCTACCATGGATGACCCTGCTGATATCTGAAAAACTGATGGCATTGCTTTTCAGGATCACAGCAACACACAGGCTCCCTTAGCACTACAAGCTGACAGACACTTGGAGGACGGACCTGATTACCTATGTTCAAATATTTGTTTTACTAAACACCATGACATGGGCAAGTTTATTTACTGACTCTGAGCCTCAGGTTCCTCACCTGTAATATGGGGATACTACTACTACTATCTCATAGTGTTGTGAGGATTAAATCAAGTTTTGTCGGTAAGAACTGTGCTTGGCAAATAACAAGCGATCAATCATAGTTGTGGTAATCATTTCTTGTTAGGCAATGGAGATAGAAAGATGAATATAAATTATCCCTGCTCCCAGTGAGTGCACAGTCTTGTAGACAAGACAGAGAGTAAACACATGATTTCAATAGGGTCATTAGTATAACCACAGTAATAGACAGAACTTGCTTTGGAAGTGCAGAAGAAATGTATCTTCCATAGTGGTCTTTATCTCCAGCTTAGCTCGTTCTGCTGAGCCCTTGACCTGTGTATCACACTGCTTTGTGCATGTCACCACAAAATGTTCCAAAGGAAAGCAAGGTACTATTATTTATCCTGTTGCCAGAGCGAAGAGCTTGAATGTCATTCTAATGCCTCCACCTCATTGTTGCCCAATCAATCACCACATCTGGCAGCTTCTATCTCCTTAATATCTGTCACAGCCAGCTGCTTGCTTCCATTTTCACTCTCATAGACCTTGTTCATAACAACTTCATCTTACCTCAAATTACTGCAATAGCCTCCAATTGTTCTTCCTTCTGTCAATATTGTTCCTTCTACTTTTGCCTGCACCACAGCTGAGAGATCTTTCTAGAGCATAGTATTGGTAGTGTGATTCCCTTGATGAAAGTTTAAATGGCTCCCAATTGGTTTAGCATAAAGTTCAAGTTCCTCAGGCAGCACAGCAAGCCCTTTCTTTACACATGGAGTTCCTTGCCTCTCCTCCTGTTACTGTCTTCTTTTCAACAGACGCTTCCCACATTCTGAACAGCTTGACGTTCCATGAACATGGCTGTGCTCTAGCTCTCTCATGTCTGGACATTTGCAAATGTGCCTCTGATCTTTTCCTTCTTGCTTTGACAAGGATTTAATCGTGATTCACTCACTTGAAACCTGAAAACCTGGGAAACATGCAAAATGCCATAAGTCACCTGCAGCATTTTTGTTTCTAAAGAGCATGGCGGGGGGGGAGGTGATTTTCCTTCTTCTGCCTTTCCTTTTGGTGAGTATGTGAGGAGTCAACTACTTGAAGTAATATTTATAGCTGATAATAAATTTTAAAGTAAACATGGAAGATCTGTAAAAATACAGAATTTTAGACTAGCAAATTCTTTTAAGTTGTAGGAAAGGGGGACAGGGGACATGAGAGAGTAATGGGAGGGTGAGCATGAGCAATGTACAAGGATATGCATGTATGGAAATGCCATAATGAAGCCTATTAATTTGCACACTAATTAAAAAACTACTAATAAAATCTCATTTAAAAAGTTGTAGGAAAGATGTAAGACATGCTTCAAACTGTATTTTTCTATTTTAAAATATCCTAAAGCCACACTATCAAGGGTTTGAGTAAACTGTGACTATGGTATTCTTACCAAGGGAGCAGAATATATAGATGTGTCATTCTTTACTAACATACTCTTTGTTGATCTCAAGTACAGTGCCTTTGGTTCCATAATCTAAGATGTTGTTGTTGTTAGGTGCTGTCCAGTCAGGTTTGACTCACAGAGTCCCTATGTACAACAGAACAAAACACTATCAGACACTGTGCATGCCCTCCATTATTGTCAGTGCTTCTCTGCTATTCATAGAATTTTCAGTGGCTGATTATTTTGACAGCGCTGTGTCCTTCTCCCAAGCCAACAGCATCTGGTATTCTCAGGTGGTCTCCCTTCCAAGGACTAACCAGGCCCAACCCTGTTTAGCTTCCAAGATCTGGCAAGATTGGACACTAGGGTGGTATGGCTGCAGGCATGATCTAAGATAGTTGATATATTATATCATGGTTCTTCTTCACATTGTGCTGTTAACCATCTCTACATCACGTGCATATGACTTCAATTGTCTTTTTCTTATCTCTTAGAGACTAGGATGGTTGTTGGTTATTGTAGTTTTCCAGATTTCAGAGCAAACCTTCTTTAAGTAAACCTTCTGTAGAGAATATTTCAGCTCATTCTCTACCAGGTTTTATAAATTTTTAAAAACAGCTATGTTGAGAAGCTTGACCTTTATTTTTGGAACTTAAGCCAATGTTCTGATTAGATTTATTAAGAAGGACCTTTGACAAAATAATATTAAATCACACTACTACTTTAAATTTTGATGAAGTGCTAAATTTAAAAAAATAATAAAGCACCTGAAAAGAAGTGCTAAAACTCCTCTATGGGTCAGAAATCTAGTTAATGAGACTTGGAGTCCTTTCTCTAAAGGACAGTTATCCTTAAGTAGCTTAGCTAAGTAATGATCATGGGAATAATATGCTGGCCTATGAAAAAGGAGTTAATTGAATTTTCTCACCTTCAACTGAGCAGATACACATATCATAAAATTCACCACTGTACTTTTTCTAGTGTTCAGTGAAGCTCCTTGGTTAAAAATTCTGTATAACTTATGTTTAGATGGGATCATTGATGATTCGTGTGAAATTCATATATTCATATTGTTAAATAGCTATTTGAAAGAGCTTCCACTAATGCTCTTTGTGTCACAATTACACAGGGAATAGAAATTTAACAAAAGTTTAGTAAATCATAAAAGTTACTAAATAAAAAGTTTTAATAGTCCTATAATATAGGTGGCTGAGGGACAGTAGCACTGTCTAATGTCTCTAGGGGATGAGTATCTGAGACCCAGAGGAGAGTTCTACAATCTGTAAGTGAAAATAGGTGTGTAGGGTGAAGAAAATTGGTGGGGCCTCCATACTGAGTTTTATTTAGGTTCTTCTTGAATAATTGGTGGGAATATTCATTCTTCTTCCTCATCTTTATGAATAATTTATGTTCTGATTATTTGACATAGACCTTTTCTCTTTTTTATGGAACAATATTCCTGGCCAATAGTAATAGGATCCTTCTCCTTAAAGCTTTGTGTTGCATTATGACCTCATATATTTGCTGACAACACATGCTACTCTGCCCAAATGACCTTTATTTGCCTCAGATTTCTTCCCAGGTTGGGGGAAAATTCTAGTTTTTTCCTACTGCAATAAAAGAAATGTGGAAGAAAGTGGGGGGAGGGTATTACAGGAATAGTGTTTCCTACCCTGTTAAGTGGGCTGGGATTTAGCTCAGTGGGTAGAGTGCTGCACTGCAGTCTCTGAGGTCCCGAGTTCAATTCCCAGCACCACAAAAATGGGAGAAGGGCCTGGCAATCCACTCCCAAGGCAATCCTGAAACAGTCAGCCATTGAAAACCCTATGACGGTCATTATGAGTCAGATACCCACTCGACAGCACCTAACAACAACAACAAACCCTGTTAAGTATGTTTTTACCTTCCCTAGCTCCATGGCATCATGTCAGGTAGTGCTTCCTTGTGTTGTACATAAGGCCATTATGAGTCAGACTCAACTCGAGGGCACCTAACAACAACAATACAACAAGCTGAATTAGTCATACTTTCACTTGTGTTTGCTATGATAAATTTAATCCATTTCGTTTATAATTATTATAACATTGATTAGAATATTTTACTAATTTTTGAACATCTAATACTTGGCATATATTAAAAGTTGGTTGAACCACCAGGGTATCTCTGTATCAGAAATTTGTTGGCACTCAAGAAATATTTAAAAAATAATGAAAACAACAGTAGCTGTTTTCTTCCAGCTCCTACCATGGTCAGACACTGTACTATACACTATAAATGTATTTTTTCATTTAAATCTTACCAAGAGCCTTGTGAGTTGGATATCATATTGTCCTCATCTTGAAGATAAAGAAACAGAGAGAACCAAAGGAAATTTCCTCTGGTCATATAGCTTCTAAGTGATTGAGATTGGAGCTCCAGAGCCCTTTCTCTTAAACTATGTTTCAGATAAGTGGAGACATAAATGATTGTAATACTATGACTAATTGCAATGATAGATCTATGTGCTTAGCCCAATTGTGGCAAAAAGGATAAATAATCAGATTTACTTGAACAGCCAGTGAAGGTTTCCCAGAAAGGGTGGAAAATATTGGCAGATATGCACCATGGTGAAGACAGTTGACCTAGTTCTTTTTGGTATTGCTACTAAGTTTTAGTAAATTAGGCTAGCTTTGTGAAAAATGTCACTAAACTCAATTGCTTCTCTCCTTATTTGTAAAAGAACTGGACTAGAATAGATGGCATATCATCTTAAATATTTTGATTCAAATTGAATTATTTCACTGGAGTGGGTGCCTTGCACACAATGCAGACTGATAAACATCTATTGAATTGAATTTCTTTAAAATAGAGGGAATGTACCAGTGGAGAGTATTTCTGCTGTCAAAACCATCATTTGTTAAGACTTTTTTCTTCAATTATATTACATAATTGTACATTAGTAGAATTTGCTTGTAACATTTTCTCTTTTGAAATTACCAAATATGGGAATGTCATGGTGTATTGTAGTTGAGTTCCACATCTGATTGAGTATACTGTTTTTCTTTCATTTCCAAGGTGCGCATCATACATTGAGGATTTGATTTGATCATAATGTATCACTGCTTCCTCTGGTAAACTTAGAAGTCTGTAAGGTGACATGTATGTCATTGACATGTACTAACTCATTGGGGAGAATAAACTATGAACCACTGATTGAGGATCAGAAAGAGAATTTCCGGTGGGCATAATCCATCCTTTAACCAATGGGAAATAAGGACAATTTCTCATCTAGATCACTTTGGAGACAGAAGATATAATAATCTCTTAAACTACTTTTAGAGAAGAGCCAAGATCTCCTTCAGATAGCAGTAGAAGGCAGTCATATCTCTGAGATGGACTTGATGATATATTACTTTCACTGGGAAAAGTGTTTAGGGTGGGTTTAGTAGATTTGGGTTTATTTTCTCTATTTTCTCTTATTAATTTCAATGACTTTTGCTCTTTTTTTTCCTTCCTTTTTGCATTTTTTGAGTTTAATTCACTTCTCATTTTTCTACCTTCTTAATATAAAAGCTTAACTTATTCACTTAAAAACCTTATTTTCAAATATATGCATTTAATGCTATAAATTTTCCTCTAAGTTGCCTTGGGCTACATCCCATTTATTTAAATATGTTGTGTTCTCATTTTTATACATTTTAAAATGTTACTTCTCAGCTGACTGTGGTGGCTCACCCTTGTAATTCAAGCAACTTTGGAAGCAGAGGCAGAAGGATCACGAATTTGAGGCCAGAGTCAGCCTGCATAACTTAGTATGACCCTGTCTCAAGATAAAAAATTTAAAAAGGGCTGAAGGTGTAGCTCAGTGATAGAGCACTTGCAGAGTATGGATGAGAACTTGGGTTCAACCTCCTAACACTGCCAAGTTTATATATATATTTAACTCAGTTGATGGAGTGCTATTCTCCACTCTCTGAAGCCCTAGATTCAAACCCTAGCACCACAAAAACCAGACAAGAACATGGAAATTGACTCCTGAAGCAATGCTGAAACAGCCATTAAAACTCTATGAATAGCAGAGAAGCACTGATGCAGATCCAGGCATAGCACAATGCTGGGGAGTATTTCTTTCTGCTATACATGTGTACATGTATGTTTTTTGGGGGAATTTATTCCTCAATCTTGTCAAATATTCAAAGAAGGCACTAATTACCTCTCCCTCAAACGTTAAGAATGATTAGATTAGTTAGTGCTGGACATATTTGAAATTTTATTTGAAAATTTTTAGTTCTACAGAATGGTGTAAAAAATGTTTACTTGGGATCCAGGAAACCTGAGTTCAGTTATCTTGTTAAAGTTTGATTGGGTTCCAACTGCATTATAAAGAAAGTAGAAAATAAAGATGATGAGCAATGACCTCTATGGGCCTTTGTGAAGCAGACATTCTTATATTTTACAATCTTAGTTACTGATTCTCCAGCATGAGTCAAACTTTTTGAGCCTGTGCTTGTTAATCCAAAGCAAGTCTCCACTGTTAGGAGAAGTTCATCCTCAAGTCTTCTATGGGACCATATCATTATCTACCACACTTTTAAAAGTTGGAAGTTTTTGTCAACTTGTACTTTTTTATGGGAAATTTGTATTTCTTTTTTATTTCTCTATATCTAACCTTCAACTGAAAAGATAGTTTGCTTTGACTTTCTCCTTCTACCACAGGCATTTTGAATTCTCAATTTTATATCCATGGAACTGGACTTTGTATAGAGCAGTGGTTCTCAAAATGTGGTGCAGTGATCTTCGAGAGTCCCAGAGATTCCTGCCAGTTGGGGTCCGTGAGGTTGAAACTATCTTCATTGTAATACTAAGCTCTTACTTGCTTTATTTCACTCATCCACTCACAAATGTGTTTGACATCACAACAGATAAAATTCAGAAGGAGATATAAGAATCCAACTGTCTTTTATTAAGCCACATATTGAAGACATTGACAAAAATGTAAAGCAATGCTACTCTTTTGACTAATATTTTTCAAAAATATGTTATTTTTCATAAAATATGTAATTTATATTAATAAATAATAGATATATTATTTTCCATTAGTAAATTAATAAACATTTTTACATTTTGTTTTACATTTAATTTTGGACACACTGAATATCAATTGATGTAATTCACATGAGCAAAAGCTGTTTGGGGATCTGACTAAGAGTGTGAAGTCCTAAAACTAAAAAATCAAGAATAATATGTCCACTTCAAGCTATCATTTAAGAGAGAAACAATTGGCTGTCATTGTCCTTGAACTTACTATTTGGGTCTTGAAAATACGCTTCACAAAGGGAGCCATGGTCATGTCAGCAAAGGAGCTCTAGGAAGAGAACTAACTGGACACTCACCTTGCCACTTGTGAACGAACATTTAATTCCTATCCCCCATCCTGTCAACTCTTCTCTTAAAGATGAGAAACGGGCTCAATTTAAAATCCCCATATGAAAGTCAGATTATTAAATAGTTGGGACACAGCATATAGAATATTACCATGAAATATATGTAAGGTATCACCTTTGTGGTACAATTATTAGCCTAAAAGGATATACACCATGAACATCCACAGCAGAATTCTTCCCTATGGCCCCCCCAAATGGCACCTTGTCTCTTGAGGTAGTTTTTCTGAGCCAGAGCTATACTTGGTCTTTTCACACATGTTTCATTGAGGAGTTTTTGAATCATTTTTATGTAATCATTATTTAAGAAAAAAAGAAGTCCTAAAGGCTTTCCTGCCAGGCCAGCCCTATCTATAAGCAATTACTTTCCAGTCCTGAGTACTAGCAATACCCAAGAGCTTGTTGGAAGCAACATTTCTATTATTGTTAATGATGAAAATGTTTGGCTAGGGAGTATATCCATTTTCCTCTTTGTCATTTATAATACATTACTCACAGTAACCCTAAGTGGAGAGTATATTTTTATGACAGTTTTGCTTCAGAAAGAGAACAGAAATCCTGAGTTATTTGTTATTAAGTTTTGCCTATCTATAACCTCATTTTCAAGGCAATTTTGAAAGTAGAAGGCATTTTAAATGTGTCATTTAATTTCTCTGTCAAGTATTATTTTCAGTGTATCTTAAAGTAAATGGAAAGAAAATCTGGTAAAATGTTTTGGTACTAGTCTTTGGCAAAACAAATTTGTACCATGATATATATATATATATATATATATATATATACACATATACACATATATATGACTATATATATATATATGACTATATATATATGACTATATATATATATATATATATATATATATATGATTTAGCTCAGTTGGTAGTGTGCTGCACTGTAGTCTCTGAGGTCCCGAGTTCAATTCCCAGCACCGCAAAAATGTGAGAAGTACCTGGCAATCCACTCCCAAGGCAATCCCAAAATAGTCCGCCATTGAAAACCCTATGAGGGTCACTATGAGTCAGATACCGACTCGACAGCACCTAACAACAACAACAACAACAACAACAACAACAACGACATATATATACATATATATGTCGTTGTTGTTATATATATATATATAAATTAAATATATATATATATATATATATATATATATATATATATATATATATTGCTAAAAATCATTCAAAAGCAACTGCAGTAGTATATTAACAGGGAACTGCCAGAAAATCAAGCTGGATTCAGAAAAGGATGTGGAACCAGGGACATCATTGCTGATGTTAGATGGATTTTAGCCAAAATCAAAGAATAACAGAAAGGTATCCCTCTATGTTTTATTGACTATGCAAAGGCATTTGACTATGTGGATCACAACAAATTATGGATAACATTGCAAAAAATAGGAATACCAGAGCACTTAACTGTACACATGAGGAGTCTGTAAATGAAGCAGGGAGCAGTTGTTTGAACAGAACAAGGAAATATTGCCTGGTTTAAAGTCAAGAAAGGTGTGCATCAGGACTTAATCCTTGCATTGTACCTCTTCAAACTCTATGCTGAGCAAATAATTCAAGAAGCTGGAATTTATGAAGAAGAATGTGACATCAGGATTGAAGGAAGACTCATTAACAACCTGGGTTATGCAGATGACACAAGTTTGCTTGCTAGAAGTGAAGAGAATTTGAAACATTTACTGAAGAAGATCAAAGAACACAGCCTTCACCATAGATTGCACCTCAACCTCAACAAAACAAAAATCCTTATAACTGGATCAGTAAGCATCTTTATGATAAATGGAGAAAAGTTTGAGGTTGTCTAAGATTTTGCTTTACTTTGTTTTAAATTAACACCCATAGAAGAAACAGTCAAGAACTCAAAAGTCATACTACATTGGGAAAAGCTATTATAAAATATGTGTTTAAAGTGTTGAAAAGATGTCATATTGAAGATGAAGGTGTGTCTGACTCATGCCATGGTATTTTCAATTGCATCATCCAGTTGTGAAAGCTGGACAGTGTATAAGAGAGATAGAAGAATTGATGCTTTTGAATTAAGGTGCTGGCAACAAATATTGAGTATACCACAGACTGCCCAAAGAACCAACAGATCTGTCCTAGAAGTGCAACCAGAGTGCTCCTTGGAAGCAAGGATGGCTAGACTGTGTCTTATGTGTTTTGGACATGTAGTCAGGAAGGACCAATCCCTGCAGAAGGACATCGTGTTTGGTAGAGTAGTGAGTCAACAAAACAAAAGAAGACCTTTAACTAGATGGATTGACACAGTGGCTACAACACTGGGCTTAAACATAAAATGATTTTATGCATGACATGGTACTGTCTCAGGGAGTATTTCTTTCTGCTGTGCATAGGGTTGCTATGAGTTGGGCCCAACATACTGGTACCTAATAATAACAAGAAGATACACGTATGAGTCTGTGATTTAGCTCAACTAATAGGGTGCTTGCTCTGCACAGTGTGAGGCCCTGGGCTCGATCCCCAGCACTGCAAAAATGGAAGAAGGACCTGGCATTCCACTCCCGAAACATTCCTGCAATAATCAGCCTTCAAAATCCCTGTGAGTAGCAGAGAAGCACTGATAGTGTGGGGCATGGCATAGTGTCAGGAAGTGTGTCATTTTGTTGTACATAGCATCACTATGAATCAAACCTGACTGGATGGCACCTAACAGCAACAGCAATAACAACAGCAGATACATGTATATGTGCACATGTATGTATGCATCATAGCATGTCAAACCAAGATCTATTCATTTTGAGAACTAGACACCTTGGGCTGGGTATGTAGCTCAGTGGTAGAACACAGAAAAATAAAAAGAAAATTAGACATCTTTTAGACAATATCATTTTCTTCTGGAGCTCTACTGTTTGGGGATCTCACTAATTAAGAGTGTGAAGTACTAAAACTAAAAAATCAAGAATAATATGTCCACTACCTGCTAATAATATGTCCACGCAAGAAAGACATATGAACTTAAAACTATCTTTTTCTATATTTGTAAGAGATTGAAAGAGGAAAATTGGAAAAAGCTTGAAAAATTAATATATGTCCATTGCTGTTTTGGTTTAACATCTCGAACTCTTTTTTAAGTTATGGAAACTTCGCTTTATTGGCTATTGGCCTTTATCATGTCAATGAGTCATCACAGAAACCTCTCAAACTGTCAGACATTTGGGAGTAGTCTATGTCACTGAATTCCTCTCACCAGCTTTTTGTGCACCTTTCTGGTGGGAATTAACGCCTCAGCTAGCCATCTACCCTATTTCCCCTATTCTTTTCCTACGCATATTAGCACAGTTCCACAATTCCTTTGTGACATCACCAACTGAAAAAATCTACTATAAGATGTCTTATTGGTGGAAAAATGATGAATACCAACAAATGTGAATGAGATAAAGGAAAGAAAACCCAAAAGAACCAGAAGAAAAAATAAGTAAAAAAAGAAGTATGAGGTAAAACCTGACATCATACTACTTAATGATAAAATTGCTTTAAGTGGTTCGAGTAGAAGATAAAGGGAATAGAGGTGTATAATGTAATTTTGGAGCACATTTTCATTGGAACTGACCACAGAATTTCCTAGAATTTCTGCATGTGAAAGCTGGAAACAAGAAAACTTTAAAAATTGAATGTCAAATCAGCTTGGTAAAAGTTGACTTAGCTGAAATGAGATTGAAATATCAGGGTAGACAACATTTTTAATATGTTTTGAGGGGCATAATTCTAATTTTCATGTGGTTTATGTTAAAAACAGAATCCTTGTAATGTAAAAGACTTATATATGCCTAGGAGAAGAAATATTTTAAATCTTTGTTATCTTGATTAGTAATGCGCATAGTTTCGGAAAATCAATTCTATTTCTGTAATGACTATTTTAAACTTTTCACATGTGAGTGTGTGTGTGTGTGTGTGTGTGTGTGTGTGTGTGTGCGCGCATGTGTATACTATTACTTTTATGTCAGTAGTAGCAGCAAACTTGGAATTTGGCAATGGCTGACCAGTTATCACAAAATTCTATTATAGGCCTTTAAACTGAACATAAGCTTTGTTCACCCTAAACCCGGTCCCATCATATGAGAACTGACTGTAAGCTGTCTTGAGGTGGAAAAAAGAGGCAGACAAATTGAGGATTGCACAGACTCCAATTTATTGGGTACTTACTAACAGAAGTGTGGTCATGGGCAACAGCAAGACCAAATGGGTCCCCATGATTTGGGTCAGAGGAAGGGGGGTGATATAGTGGTCAGGACAAAAGTGACTTCATCCAAACTGGAATGCACCTGATTTATCTCAATCTAATATCAAAGATGTTAGGCATATTCCTCGCACTGACAGCAGCAGGGGGCAATTCTAAAGCTCCATATGCTACTCTCATGGTTTTATTCATGGCATTCTGAGAAACTGTTTGAGGAAAACAGACCAGGATACTTATTGGAAATTATAGTTGTTATGACTCAAAATGGCTGCAGTTAGGTCAAGCTGAATGCATACAAGTTCCTGATAGAACCCATAACAAAGTGAAATAAGCAAATAAAAAAATTCTTATAATTAGTAAATGTGTTCTTATTGTTTCCTTACAGAAATGTAAATTTAAAGAATAAAATGTAAATTTCTAAGCATAGCATTCAAGGTGTTACATCTTGTCTCAATCTTCCTCTATAGGTTCATTTCTCATTTTTACTCCTGATGTAATGTATATTCTGGCCCTATCAGAATACTCACTTTTGTCTTTTGATTCTGAAAAGTGGCATGTTTCTTTTTTGTACTTTTATCATTTTTTACATTCATAATTATTTTATGTTTAGTTTTGATGGAATCCTTTGCTCTAGCTAAATTGTGAGATCCCTAGAAGTAGGAATACTTATATCTTCCCATCTTCTGTATTTTTAAATGAATGAAGAAACATTTTGGACAGTCAAAATGGAAAATGGAACAGTCATTTGCGGTACTCTTCTTGGGAAAATTGATGTGAGACACTAAACTTTTCTTAGGATTCCTTCTTCTAATATCTAATTTTCCTAATTCAGAATTAAATGCTGAATGATAGGATGAAAAGCACAGAATTTTATACCAGAAGAAAAAGAGAGCATATATTGGTAGGTTGATAGGTGGCATCTATGAACTTCTTAACACTCCTGTCACACAGGTGGAAATTTTATTCCTATTTCCTATACGATGTGAAAATCTTGATTATAACATTCTTAGATTTAATGTGATTATTGTTCACTTATTTTTTCCTACAAGATTTGGAATTCCTAAGATACTACCTTATTATCTTAGTATAGTATCCAGTAAGTGCTCAAAAAAGTTTGAGCAGATGGAACAGATGGACAGATGAATGGATGAATGAACGGTTAAGTCCTCAAGCATCTATTACTTATATTAAAACCAAAGTGTTTTATTTAATATGTTGAAATTTCTTTCTGTTTCTAAGTGTTAGGTGTAAAATGGCGCTATTTAAGATGACAAACATCTTCAAACATTGCTTCATACTATGAATAGTCTTAAAAAGTCCTGGAAACTAAATAAAAAAAGCAATTAAGGCAAGAAAATTGACATGAAAGTTTGAATTACTAAAAAATGATGGAAGAATTATTTTATGTGTGCAGATGTTTAATGCATAAATGTCAGTGCCAATAGCTTTAGCTTGTCACCATTCTGCACTTAGAGCATTTGTGATGTTGAGAAATACAAGATGTTGGGGGAAATAGGAGATAGACAGGTGAACTGCTGATTTGTTGTTTCAGAATGATGTTCTCAGATTAACCAAATGTGAAACTTTAATTATGATTAGCCCTGCTCACTTCACATTTGAGAAAAGTAACATATGCTCTGGAAATGTCAATTCCAAATCCATTTGCCTTTTTGTTTCCCTGTACAAATACTGTTAATCTTATATACATTTTAAATCTAATGGATATTTTTGACTAGAAATTTTCTTAAAAATAGGATTTATCTTGCTTCAAGTGTATTCTGGCCTTCAATCTCTGTCTTCTCTCTCAAAAGTCCATTTTTTCCTTAAATCATAGACAGACTGATTAAAATGCTATCATTGGTTAAATAATTTTAAGTGGTCAAAGTATTTTTCTAATATAAAATATCAATAGATATTCTTTTATATCATTTGTGTTAAAAGATGTTAAATACTTCTATAACCAAATATTTTTCTCTCTCTGCGTTGTTCTTTCCTGGAGATTGCTGTTCTCTAAGTTAGGATGTTAGGCTTTCTAAATCAGGCATTTTTAGGAGTTCTTGAGTTTTTAGAGGCTTGATGCCATTTATTCTAGGTAGCGTGATATTAAAGAAAAGAAAATTTCAAAAGAATTACAAAAATAGCATTTGGATATCAAATGATACTCATTAAAAGACAAAGCCAAAACCAAAAAAGAAAAAAGTAAGCAAGCAAGCATACAAGCAAAAATCTTTTATGAACATACTGGAAAATTTTCAACAAAAGATTCTTTCAAAAGGACCCAGCTGTATGATTTATTCACATAGGTAAACAAAGTAGAAATCCACAAACTGAATTTTATGTGAAAATTCAAGCCACCCTTAAGAATTAAAGGCTCTGCTGAATTGCATGAAGCTACATCAAAAGCACTGAAAACACTACTTACTTTCTCTCTCAAAAACAAAAACAAAAACAAACAAACAAAACAAACAAACAAAAAAACCCACCTGAACAGAGCCCTCAGCTGTGGTCTTCTAAGAAGTACTGGAAAGGTGATTCATAAGCATGATCAAGGAGCTGAAATTCCAAGTCAAGGGCTAAAGTCTGCATAATTAAAAAGCAGAATTGAAGAAAATGCCACAGGAGCTCTCAGCAGAGACTGCTAATACTGACACAGCATTTTTCTTAATCAAAGCACCATGCAAACACTAATGCTTTGATCTTTACCCTATCATAAAAAAGTAATTATTATTTGTCTTTTTAAGAATGAGTAATTGCCAGGTGTGTTGGCACACGCCTATAGTCCCAACATTCAGAGGCTGAGACAGGAGGATCACCACTTCAAGGCCAACCTTGGCTTCGTAATGAAACCCTTTCTCAGAAAAAAAAAAAAAAAAAGGAAAAGAACAACGAAAAATCTCACGAATATCTCTGATACAGAAACTAACTTTTTTTTTTTTTTTTTTTTTTTTTTTAGTTTTTGAGACAGTCTCACTAAATTACGCAGACTGCCTCTGGTCTCGAACTTGTGATCTTTCTGCCTCTGTGCCTCTACCTCCCAGGTCTCTGGGATTACTCCCCACCCCCAACACTAAATTGTTTTGCAAATCTTCTTAAGAAGTCAACATATAGGCTAGTCACTTGGAATTTCTGGGATTGGGCTCAAGGACTTTCTCTTTAAAAATCCCCATGAGTGCCCCGGCAGTGTATCACGCCTGTAATTTGGCAGAGGCAGGAGGATCCCAAGTTCGAGACCAGAGGCAGTCTGCGAGACCCTGTCTCAAAAAGTAAAAAAATTGGGCTGGGGGCGCAGCTAAGTGGTCCAGTACTTACAAAGCATGCAGGTTCGAGGCCATGGGTTCAACCCCTAGTAAAAAAAAAAAAAAAATCCCCATGGAAACAACAAAAAACTGATTTTCTCATTTTCTTAATTAAATGTAAGACATTTTTCTCAAATTGTCTCAAACTTAGGGTTTTTTTTTGAAGATTGTGAAAATGTTTGATATAAATTAGCTGAAGAGAAATGAAAAAAATATTTCCTTATTTATAGGGAGCTACAGATAAATTATGACTGAACTTTAAAAAAGTAAAAAACCTTAAGGCTGTCTATGGGCTGGGATTTAGCTCAGTGCGTAGAGCGCTGCTCTGCAGTCTCTGAGGCCCCGAGTTCAATTCCCAGCACCGCAAAAGTGGGAGAAGGGCCTGGCAATCCACTCCCAAGGCAATCCCGAAGCACTCAGCCATTGAAAACCCTATGAGGGTCGCTATGAGTCAGATACCGACTCGACGGCACCTAACAACAACAACAACAAGGCTGGCTACGGACACAGTTGTAGAAGATGTAATTTTCTTCATTGCCTTCCCAAGCCTCCCTCTATACTTCTTCTATGGCCCCCTTCTTTAGAAATTATTTCCATAGGTTAGGTCAATATTTCCCACCAAGTGTCTGCTGATCTTCTAGTCTGAAGCACATATGATAATGATTAGTAACCTGAGACAGGGGGTAGATGACCTAAGTCTGCAAACAATCCGCCTCCTATGAAGTGAGTGATCTTGCCAAATGCCTTCCTTGATATCTTCAAGCCTCATTTTGCCCATCTGTCAGCTAGGGTATAAACAGTTATTTCCTTCTGGTTCCCCAGGTGAAAGACCTGTCCCAAATGCCTGGAAAACCTTAGGTACTAACTAAACCATAGTTATTTTGCTTCTCTTTTTGTTCTTTCACCTCCTCTTCTCTTTCTTCAAGCTCTCACAACTTGCTTTGAGAATTCTTATCTAGGTGTTAATGAAGAGTTTATGGCAGATACCCAAAGATCGATTCATTTAAAAAGATTGTAGTTGGTGATGACAACTCTCTAGTCCTTGAATTAATTAATTAATTAATTAATGGCAATGTCTCATTCTGTAGCCCAGGCTGGCCTTGACATTGCTCTTCTGCCTCAGCTGGAGTGCTGGGATTACGGGCATGCTCCACCACACCCAGCCTTCTAGTCCTTTTTGAACTTCAAGGACAGAAGTTTGACTTATTTAATTCATCATTATTATTTAATTCATTATACATGCAAGGTCTCTGTTCTTTATTTGTCCATTTCCCATGCTCCAATAGCAATCAGTTTCATGTACTGAATGTGCATTCTTCTTTCTGTGTTCCTGTGGATCATGAATCTTTATTTTACTTTCATGTATCTTAATTTATCTAAGTGGAGCACTGTGGATGAAATCTCATGCTTTTATGTGCCTCTTTCACTCTATAGGATGTTTTTCAGGTCCAGCTAAATTGTTACAGGCATTTCAGGCTCTCATCTTTGACTGCTGCATAGTACTACCTGGTAGCTTTTCATAGTTTTCACTAAAGAAGTTCTAAAGGCTAAGGAAAGTGAATTTATAGTCTCATGCCTCTTAAGGGGAAGCCCAAAGCTCTAGGCTTAAAGCCCCATGATTCTTTAAAATAATTTATCACTTAAAAAGAAATCATGTAGATTTTGCTCTCTATTCCATGATATATTCATGTTTTCTTACTATAAAAATAAAATTTAGGGTGGAAATTGAATTGTTTAAATTTTGTTTTCACTACATTAATGAAATTAACATGTCCCAATATTTTTCCTGGAGTGGTCCATGCTCTCTGTCCACTACATGTCTCCCAAATTTGACCGGCATTTAATCTAAAATCTATTAATCTAAATCTAATCTATTAATCTAAAATAAGCAATTTCTAAAACCAGATTGTAGGCAAAATATTTCATAAGAGACAGACAGTGATACTTACACCCTCTCTTATTAGGAATGACAACTCTGATAAATATGCTTAACAATGAGTACTTGGAGCATGTCATTTCCCACAGTAAACTGCTGAAGCTACAGGTTCCCGCTCCAACTCAACTGTCATAATACAAGATAACTAAATGTGTTCCTAAAGAAATACATTTTGAAAGAAGACAAATCTTTAGGAGATTTGCTATGAGGTACCAGTAGAATGACACCATGACACCATGGGGTGTCTTATTGCAGTTTTCCATGAATCTCTCCTCTATTTACATTAACAATTTGCCAAATAGGCATATAATTTTAGTAATAATTTCACATGCTACCCCTTCCAACAGGATGGCTTCCCATAAGTATTTCCTTGAAGATATTCTAGAGCCACCACAGGATTTCTGCTTTTGGAGCTTTGTTAATGCTGTTTTAAGCCTTTCCTGTCTGTGGTTCAGGCTGAGATTTATCTATTCGATTGTACTTCCCTGGATTTCATTCATAGGTCTGTTTCTCTGAACTCCTTTGTCACTTAAAATCTCCTTAGTTTAGACCTGTTTTCTTACTTGTGTGCTCCTCTCGATTGTAAGCCTCTGTGGAAAGGGATTATATTGTATATATTTTTCAAAGGCTGTTTTGGCACCAAGCACAGAGGCCATGTGGTTGGTCCTCATTGTGCCTTTGGTGTCTGATTGAATTGCCATATGAAGGAATGTTTGGTTGAATTTTAATTACATATGCCCTTGTCTTGCCACTCAAAATGTGGGTCATAGACTGAAAGCATGGGCCTCACTGGGAGCTTGTTAGAAAAGTAGAAGGTGGACATTGTCTCAGACTCACTGAGTCAGAGTCCACATTTTGGGGAGGACTTGTAGGTGATTTATCTGCACATTAAAGTTGAGACAAACTTAGTGTTCATCCAAGCCTCAGTTAACAAATTTCATAAATATTCAGATTTCAGTATCATTAAATACTATCTAAAACTTTATCAATTTGGAACAATAAGATGACATTTAGAACATCTTTTTAAAACTTGATTTTTAGACTACGATTTCAGGCCAAATTTGACCCATACTTTTTTTTTTTTTTTTTGTGGCCTCTGAGCTAAAGATATTTTCTGCATTTGGTTGAAAAATGATCCAAAAATTTCATGAACATTACATGAATCAAAATTCAGTGTGTATATCCATGTTTTGTGGGAACACAACCACACTCATTTTCTTACATAATGTTATAGTTGCTTTTGCTGTCCAGCAGAGGAGCTGAAAAGTTGAGACAGTAACCTTACGCCCTGAAGAACTAAAACTATTTACTACTTGGATCTTTATGGAAAAAAGTTTCCTGGCCTTTGTTCTAGAGTCATGATGCTGTTTACACAGAAGGCACTCCACAGAGATTCCAGTTAAAATCACGGAAAAGCAATTGTGAACTTTATCCACTTGTTGGCTTTAATATTCTATGTGCATATAGCATAGGGCAAAGCATACAACTGAATGATAAAATTACATGTTGTGAAGAAATTACTTTGGAATGTTGTAAGATAATTATTTTGTGGAATAATGGCTTTCTTTTCTAATCAGTCACAGGAAGTAAGAGAAATAAAAGTGCTTGAAAATATCTAGTATGTCATTGTCATTTAGAACTCAATAAGCTATTACAGTTTTGTCAGGTCCATTCTCTAAGGAGGTGAATGAAAATATATATCTCAGGCAATCTGACCCCTATCAACATCATGAATCGTGGTTACCCTGACATCTGAAGAAGAGCAATTCTACTCTGTCAAGCTGGAGACTCAGAGTTGCTAGTAAAGGTCACAAACTCCTTCACCCTTAGCTACTGGATATCAGACTGAAATTAAAGTGAGGAGGTACGCACACAATGTCCTACATCATCTGTCAAATTAGCCTAATCCTTATTAAGTTGTATTGCTAATTCAGCATGTTTGAAGAGCTCCTGACACTATGAGAAATGTCACCCTATGACTTTAAAGGCCTTAGGGGATATGAGTCTTCTTGGATTGAGTCAATTGTCTCTGATACATTCTGGGTTTAAGGCAGCTGTGTGTGTCCTTCTTAGCTGCTTGCTACATGACTGCACACCTCTGTATTTTAGGGATATGGACTGGCAGCCACATTTGTTGACTGAATAAAACATAAGACAAAAGAAATATAAACTTCCTGAAATACTTGTGTTCTCATATTATCATATGCAAGGTTTGGTAGAGCAAGTAAATGATACTGTAAAAATAAATGCAATTTAAAAAGTGGTGGGTTATCAAAGGTTTGCATCCTCCTTACAGTTAACAGACAAGGTCCCACCAGAAAGATCTAATTGCTGAGGCTGATGCTCCTGCTTAAAAGCATTCATTTTGGAAAAGTGTGTTATTTTATTGAAAGCTTGGTGGATAATAATCAGAAAAGCATAGGTTATGCTTTTCTTACTAGAAAAATGCTTTGCAAGCCACTCCATTTCTTGGTAACTCAGATTCTTTTCTATATAAAATAAATTGTGACTGTTTCACTTCTTTGAAAACAAAATTTCTATGATAACAAACAGCAACCATAACAGTGTGCTATTTACTTTAGATTAAGGGCTAAAAGGATAATTAGCCATATAAACAAAATTTAAAAAGCAATAGGACCAAGAAAGAAGGCAGAAAAATGAAGTCTTGTGTTTAGGTTTTGGGAAGAATTGGAGTGAGTAAAGAAAGGGAAAATCAATAGTGTACATAATATCAAGCTCATTGGAAAATGTTATCCAACTTTCCTCAGGTTTCATAAAGTTGGGGCTGCAGAAGAGACCTAATATGAACAGTAATAGTGAGAATGTCATTATTTCTTGCTCCAAAGTTTAATGTTGAAGCTCCAGGCAAAGGTAAGGTCCTCTACCTGTTAGCACTGCTTTATTACCCAACCCTGTTGCTTTTTTCAGAGACTCCAGGGGCTCAGGGACTGCTGCCTTGTCTGTGTTGAGTACCATGATTGATGCACAACCATCCTCAAAGTGCCCAAATTGTTTAAGGTCCTTGGTGAGTTAAGAGAAAATTCTGCACTGTGTGGGACTATTTCTGAAGTTCCAATATGGTGCTCTCATGTATCAGTATTTACAATGTGGAAAGCTCCTCACAAGTTTTACTGAAAATTTTTTCTCTATATATACTAGAGTTTAGCCTTGTCCATAGGAACAGTCCACAGATAGGATTGAGCAGCTATTCTAGTAATATTTTTTTCATCAATATCTGTACCCTTGGCTTTTGTTACAAGACCAGCTCATTGTGATTTCCACTTTATCTCCTTGGAATGAATGACCCCCCCTCCCATTGAATTTCTTCAGCTCCCAATGCAAATTACTTTACAGACCTCCTTTACCAAGTCATAATGCATTTTCATCTCTATACTTAGCAATGAGGTTGTCAGCTCCCCTGTGAACAGATCTTTTTTGGACTACTCTTCTGGTTACTTTGACATGTCCAGACATATCTGATTCTTAGCACAGGACACAATCTTGACTTAAGCCAAGTATGAGATAGAGGGGTTTCTGCTGCTAGCTATTTGTACATCATTCTCAGAGGGATAATAGGATCAGTGTTTCCTCCCTCTCCCTATGAAACCTAGGAAGAGACAATATTTGTTAGAGTATATCAAATAATTTATTAAATTGAGGCAGACATTAGATAGTTCTATTTGAGGTAGTAACAGGGAAGCTTCTGTTTCTCACTGTGTAAGGAACTATAGTATTCCTTAGCTAATTTAATTCTCATGAAGGTCTGTTTAATTTTTGTAATTTATATCATTAAGCCAAAGCAAAACAAAACAAAATAAAACAGAATAAAATAAAAACAAAGAAAAAGCTTCTAAGAATCAAAGTTTCAATAACTTATCGAAGTTTATGCAATGGGAAAATGGTAGGAATTTCAAACCTTGGTCAATCAGACTGCAAAGCCCTTTGGTTTTTTTCACTCTGACATATTAAAAATATTTGTATATCCTACCTATTTTTAATCCATTAGAATACTCTCAGCACTTGGATTCTCTTTATACTTTTTTTTTGATGCATTACTGTAAACTATATACTCATTATTTTACCAGAAACTTTTCATATTAATGTTTCTGGAAGAGTTCTTCCAGTATATCAATCAGCACCATAGAGAAGGAGCCACTATTAAAACAAACAAATCTACACAATACTATCATGCTCAACACCTTGTTGCTGACAAAAAGTAGCTACTCATGTTACTAGAAGGGTAAACCTGGACATGTGCCATTTTCATTAACGCAAGATGCTTCTGTCCAGTGATAAATTGGTTCTAGTGGCATCGACTATGCTCAGCCAGGAGACCAGCAACCCCTTTGTCATACCAAGAAGCAAGAGCAAAGTTAATGCCAAAAAAGAACAACAGGGTGTGCAATTTGGTTCATTGTACTCTGTCTGTGGACCAGCTGCCTCATCATAAATACAATCCTGACAGTGCTTTTCACAACTTCAATTATAGAGACAATGGTACATCTTCAGCACAATTGCTTTGTGCATTCCAGTATTGTTCTGGATGTTGTAACAAAGAAAATAAGTAATTAGTGTTTTTTTGTGCTAAGTGTTTAGCTGCAATTTGGCCAATATATTTGAAATTTAATTATTTCAATGTTAATAGTGCACTTTTTGTAAACAATATTTTAGTAACTTGGAGAGCTTACTGACAGAATGGTTAAATCTTTTCTGTTTTCTTTGTAACTATGCATATTTTCTAATCAATGTATATGAAGTGGGTTTTAAGATATTAAACATTAGATTTTTCCACATAATCTATTAGAATCAAATGCATAAAATAAGCTAATGGCATTGGTAATGTAATTGAAATATTTTATTAAAATCTAAAATATATTTTAAATTTTCAGGTATTCATCTGTCTCTGAAATTTGTTATTGTTATGCATAAATTATGAAATAAATATATCTTCTCATGAAAGTTTTTACCTGTTCTGGTTAAGTCTAAATAGTTAAGGACTAAAGTAGCTCATGATATATTATATTGTACTTATTAAATGAGTATATACACGACTAAAGATGAGAGGTTTCTTTTTATTCGTTTAATGCACCGTGTGAAGTTTTCATAATTCTTTGATGTCAGATATTGAAAATATTGATTTGGTAATTTTTTTGATGGGCCTATTTTCTGCTAAGGGGATGTAGTTTACACTGTTTTATTCATGGGAAATTCACATCAAATTATAGTTTTCCTAACAGTTCATTTCACTCAGAAGAATTTTATTATGTATCTTCAAGATGGAAAAAATGTTTGGATGTTCTCCATAGGAAATACTCACAAAATATACTGTACATAAAGTATTTAAACTATGGGATTTAGATTCTATAATATGTCATTAGATTAATACATACCATTTTTAATAAAGCAATGCAAAATTTCATAAGTAACAGATAAACCACAGTTATGTAACAAGGCAATATGGAGGTATTATTTTTTAAGTAAAACATATTTATGTCCAGCATATGTACTCAAATTGATAGAATAATTCAATTAGGAGTACTATAATTTTAGTAATTTTTGATGCACTGTCAAGAAATATTGAATTTTCTTTCTTGCACAATAAGAATGTAGTTCAATATCATTTTCATTTTTTAAAAAAGAATATTAGAGCCTGGTCTGGTGCTACATGCCTATATGCCCAGCTACTTAGGAGGTTGAGACAGGAGGATTATTTGAGCTAAGGAGTTTGAGGTCAGCCTGGGCTATGTAGTATCTTTAAGAAGAAGAATATTAGGGAACTTTGCTATTGTTAGGTGCCATTGAGTCAGGTCCAAGTCATAGCAACTCTATGTACAGCAGAACGAAATACTTTCCGACTGTATGCCAGGCACATGATCTTATTTATGTTTAAGCCCATTGTTGCAGACACTGTGTCAATCCATCTGATGGAAGGTTTTCATTTTTTTCATTGACTTGCTATTCTCCCAAACATGATGTCCTTCCCTAGGGATTGGTCCCTCCTGACTACATGTCCAAAATAAGTAAGATGCGGTCCAACCATCCTTGCTTCCAAGGAACACTCTGGTTGTGCTTCTAGGACAGATCTGTTGGTACTTTTGGCAGCCCATGGTATATTCAACAGATGTCTCCAGCACCATAATTCAAAAGCATCAATTCTTTTCCTGTCACCCTTGTTCAATATCCAGCTTTCCCACAACCATATGATGTGACTGAAAATACCATGGCATGAGTCAGATGCACTTTCATCTTCAATGTGACATCTTTACTTTTCAATACTTTAAAGAGATCTTTTGCCATAACTTTTCCCAGAGCAACGCCTGGTTTGATTTCTTGACTGCTGCTTCCCTGGTTGTTGATTGTAGAACCAAGTAAAGTCAAATCTTGGACAATCTCACTCTTCTCTGTTTATCGTGAGGATACATGCTGATCTAGTTGTAAGGATTTATGTTTTGTTGATGTTGAGTCATAATCCATAATGAAGACTGTGTTCTTTTATCTTCATCAGTAAATGTTTCAAATCCTCTTCACTTTCAGCAAGCATTAGGGACCCTTAGAGAGCTTAAAAACAGGAGTTACAAATCCAAAATATGAATCCAGGAGCCACGCAGGTAAGTGAACTGGGGAAAGTCGGTGATCTCTGCATTAACAGGGGGTGTAGAATCAAGTTCACAGAGACTGGGAGAATATACTTCTATTATGGAGGATTTAAAACTAAAAATACTGCTCTCCTTAGCAAAACCCTTCTATTGGACATCTATTCAAAGAGATGGGTTTGCATCCTGTAGAAGTCCAGTGATTGGCTGTCCTGCCAATTAGGGGCACACCAGAAGGAGGCATTGCACATTCATTGATTCATTTTGGTTTCTTTTTAACATTTATCTGTTGACTACTTCCTGGGAACAAAACTTCAGACCAGGCAAAGGGATTGAACATTGAAACTGATGCAGGTGGTCCCTATTCTCAAGGAAGTTTTGTCTCTTGACTCAGAGGGTTCACGATTAACTGTACTAATCCAGGTTTTGATAATTTTAGGAATAAACTTCTAAAGGTTTTGTATGCTTCTATTTATGTTCTAGGACTAATAAATTAGATGCTCTAGTAGTTTATATGTTCGTCAATATGTATGTCTTAACTTTGCAAAAATTACGTTGGGCCCAGTGGCTCACACTTGTTATCCCAAAGACTCAGGAGGTAGAGGCAGGAGAATTGAGGGTCTGAAACCTGTGTAACTTAGTGAGACTCTGTCTCCAAGATAAAAAATTTTAAAAATGGCCTTGAGGTACAGCTCAGCGACAGTGCACTTACAAAGTATGTGCAAGGCCTTGTGTTCAACCACCAAGTACAGAAAAAAAAATGACTATCTAAAACTTTATCTATAGGTTGACAAAATATCTGTTAACAATGGAGAAGGAAAAGAATAAAAATCCATGAAGTCCCTCAATATCTATGAAGAATTGGTTCCAGGATCCTCAATGATACCAACTTCTGTGGATACTCAAGTCTCCTTTGTAAGATGATGTACTGTTTATAATATGCACATTTTCCTATATATTTTAGATCATCTATTGTTGTTGTTGTTAGGTGCTGCCAAGTTGGTATCTGACTCATAGCGACCCTATGTACAACAGGCAAAACACTATTGTCAGTGCTTCTCTGCTGTTCGTAGGGTTTTCAATGGTGGATTGATTTATGGGAGTGGGTTGCCAGGTCCTTCTAACAAGCCTACAGTATCTGGTGTTCCCAGGTGGTCTACCATCCAAGTACCAACCAGGCTTAACTTCCAAGATCCAATGGGATCAGATGCCACAGGGCTATGGCTGAAAGCAGATCATCTATAGATTACTTATAAATTTCAGGTTTTCAAACTCATGAAAAATTGGGTTCAAATTTGGGTACAGATTTATTATGTTAAAATTTAGAGGGTTTGGGTTCAGTTTGGGTTCAAGTTTAAATCCTGTTTGTAGATAGCTAGGCTTCCAACCAAACCAATCCAAATCTTGAATCTGTTCTGGCTCAACCATGTGAATTATTATTTTTTTTTTCTGAACCTGAACCTCAACCCAGTGAAAAACTGGATTTGGATTTAGCTTTTAATTAAAAAAAATACTCCCTATATACACATAGGGTTAAAATTTTAAACCTGAACTTGAATTGACCCCAAACCGTCTAAATTTTGACATATTGAACCCACACCCAAATTTGAACTCAATATTTCACAGGTTTGAAGCCCTGTTTATAATACCTGGTAGAATGTAAATGCTATATAAGTAAGTGCTATAATTTATTGTAAATGGAATAATAATAATAAAAATTATCTGTACACCTTCAGTACACACACACAATGTTTTTTTTCCTTGAATATTTTTGACCTGTGGTTGGTTGAATCTGCAGATGTGGAACCCGAAGACATGGAAGGCTGACTGCACTGTTTACTCAAAAACATACACACACACTTACCCTCAAACACACACAGAAAATAAAATGCTTCCAGTAAAAGTAATTTTTAAATAAAGTACAATCTTTTCTTGTCATACTTCTCCTATAGTACTCAGATAGTCAGAGTTGTGGAGTAAAGTTTTGGAGGGTAGATCGTGTGAACTAAATTGGCTCTAACCTTTAACACAGAATTTCAGAAGCAGAAAGGCAAAATGCTTTTGGTAACAGAGGTACTAAATAAAAATACAGTGAATTGGCTGGCCAGTTATAAGACTATGGGAAGTGTTGGGACCTGGAAGAGGCTTGTTGAACTATGGGGTAGTATAAAAATTGCTTAAAAGCCAGATGTGGCAGTGTACACCTGCAATCCCAGCTGCCTGGGAGGCTGAGGGAGAAGGATTGCAAATTCAAGGCCAGAGGCAGCCTGTGTAATTTAGTGAAACTATGTTGCAAAATAAACAATAAAGAAAAAAAGGGGCTAGGAGTACAGCTCAATGGTACAGCACTTTCCAAGCATGCATGAAGCCCTGAGTTCAACTCCCCAGTACAAAAAACAAAACAAAAAAAGCTTAAAGAAGTAAACATTCCTTATTTTAGAAGAAGTGTTTTCTTCAGGCTGGTACAAAGCATTTTGGTCTGAGACCTTTCTTATTTTGTTAAGCCTAATTCTCTCCATTGCCCTTCTAATGCATCAATCTTGAAATACCAGTTGTAAAAAAGAAAAAAATACCAATTTGTTTTGGTTTTGAGAAGAAAATCATGAGTTAAAGGAGCAATTTCCAACTCCAGAATCACAGTATTTGACACCAAATCCATAATAAACTTCACTAGAAGATTTTCTTCATATTAGTAATCGTTTATTCAATTAAAGCATACCTCACACTTACAGTTATCAGGACAAAAGAACATAGAAGATAATCTATTGCATATGAAAAATTAAAACTGAAACACAAGAAGAGGAGATCACAAGGTTATGTAAGGTTTTACATTTATAGGAAAGGAGTATTTTCTTACTAAGAAGGAAACAGGACTTTCAGGCACTTCATTTCAGGTGCCCATGGTTTTTCAAAAATCGAGAAAAACTTTCCTCCTCAGTCTGGCATTAAGAATTTTTAGTATTTCAAAATGATATATTTGGAAACTTGTTGTTTATAGAAACAAAGAATGTAACAGAAGAATCACTCATGCCAGCAGCCCTTTTGAGAAACAATATCAAAATCTCTTCCTGAATCATTTTCCTAAAAAATAAATGCGTTTAAAATAAAAAAACAAAAGAAGAAAAATCAGATAATAGTCTATTTGTATTTATCCTAAAAATGAATGCATTTTTCAAAAAAAAAAGACAGAAAAGAAAAATCAGATGATGGTACGTTTGCCATACATTTTCATTCTCTTAGAAAATATAAAGATCAAAGTATTTCATTTTGTAAAGGATGCATTAATGACGACTATGGTTATCAAAAAAGAGTGTTAAACTACTGTGTCCTTGCCCTTGACAACTTACAAAGAACCACTTTTTATGATACAGTTCTCTTAGGAATCTGGGATACAATCAGTAATTGATTTTGCTAAGTGATCTAATTGTTTGATAAAGGCATTATTTCATCCTTTAGAATGGTAACCTTGGAGGAAGAGGTCTTAACCTTTCTTTTTTATAGTCCTGAAAAGATATGTCTCTAGATTGAATGGTACTGCTAGGTTGACTGTTTTGAATTAATTGATTGGTCAATTCAGCCAAGTAGTCATTTTCTCCCCCAACCCCTCTCTCTCTCTCTCTCTCTCTCTCTCTCTCTCATCTCCACTGTTATTTTTTCCTGTTTGTTTCCTTTGATTTTTACCTGAGCAGACTGCAGAACCAGGCTTCAATTAGTATAGCATCAGAGTGTATATTTTGCCGAGGTTTCTACCAGGTTTCAACACACTGCTGAAATCCTTAGAAGTCCTTGACCAAATCGTTTCATAAAGCCATATTTTTAAGGGTATGAAAATTCTGTGAAAAACTGTCTTTGCTGGATGTGGTAGTACACACTTGTAATCTCAGCAACCTGGGAATCTGAGGCAGGAAGAACATGAGTTCAAGACCAAAGGCCTGTGCAATTTAGTGAGACCTTGTCTCAAAATAAAAAATAAAAGGGGGCTTGGGGTGCAGCTTAGCGGTAGAGCACTTGCCTAGCATGTTCAAGTCCCTGAGTTTAAGGTTCACCCCCCAGGTACTGCGGAAAAAAAATCTTTAATTTTGCACATACTTCGCCTTGTTATCTTCTAATCCATTCCTTCCACAAACTTCTATGATTCATGCCTCCCTTGTGTAACCGACCTCTTACTATTCTGTTTGCTTAGAAATGCTCATTGACTCGCCACTGCTTATGAATGAAAGTCATTCTAGGATCTTTGGAACCTCGGGATAAATTACTTATTATCCACTGAAAAGATACTTCATGCTCTTCTCACATCAATCCTTTAGACACCTTGTTCTCTGAAATTATCCCACCTCTAGGCCTTTGCAGACTTGTTTCAGTGCATGCAAATACAGGTCTTCCAGTAAGCATCCTAACAGTTAACTCAGTGCATACACCTGTTTTTTGTATTTGTAGAGATTTTCTATGGCTGGGATTTAGCTCAGTTGGTAGAGCACCACTTTGCAGTCTCTGAAGTTCCGAGTTCGATTCCCAGCACCGCAAAAATGAGAGAAGGATGTGGCAATCCACTCCCAAGGCAATCCCCGTATGAGTCGGATATGACTCATGGCACCTAACAACAACAACAACAAGAGATTTTCTAAGCCACTGTTGGGGAGGACTTTTATTCCTTGTCTCCTTTTCCACATGCTACTTATAACCACATGACCATCCAGAGCCTGGTTTTATGTGCAGGGAATCAAGGCTGTTGACTGTACTCAAACTTCTATGTGTTCATGAGGAAAACTTCAACTAACCTTGATGTCATGTTTCTATTTTTCACTATGGGACTATTGAACTATACTTTCTCTGCATTGCTCAAAACACTGTGCATATATGTCAATAGTTAAGAACTCACATTGTTACCACTGCAGAGAAGAAAATCCTCCCCTGCAAACCAGGCACATTCCCAGGGATATTAGCTTTAAAACAGAAATGCAATCATCGTTACTAATAAGATAAATCTGCAGTAGTTGTTATCGTGGACATGAATGAACAAATTTGTCTGACCTGCTTGTGCTACTGGGCAGGCTAGAGAAGAGAAGAATACTGGGCATCTTCAGAGATCAGAAGCATGGATTTCACTTGGAAAAAAATGATTCTGTTTATTGAAGGCATGATGTGGTTTTGTTTCCACATTCTATTAATCCCAAATTGGCAAATGTCCAGCAGGCTTTGTGTTCAACTCATTATTTTATCATACAGAGAAAAAAATATTTGATTCTGCATAATGTTTTGCTTTTGTCTAAGACTCAATATATCTGTTAAGTTTATATCTAAACCTCTGTCCCTAAGGACTAGAAATATCTCCCTGCTACTTCAACTATGAGATTCTAATGCAGTCAAATACTTTGAATAACACAACTAAATTTGGAATGGAATTCTCTGTGAAACCTAATGTATCAAACAAAATTAATCTCAGAACAATAATCTGGATTTAAATCAACACTTCATATAAGACTGTATAAACCACAATGATACTTTTAATCTCGAGCAAAACATCTCAAACCTGTCATGTTAGGGCAGACTTGGTGGTCTAGAAAAGTTAACAAGTACTGAAATAACTTGATCCAGGAAGAAATTTCTATTGCAGTGGATGCTGTCACCTTTGAAGCAGTAGAAAATTGAGCCTCCTGAGCATTTGCTTATTAAGGTTTCACTAAAAGGCTGAATGAATTTTACTGAGTTGATAAGACTTTGGTGTGAGTTTTGAGAAAACATTTTTTCCAATTATTAAAAATTTCCAATCTGCTAGTCTCAGAATATTTTCAGATTCACATGAGGAGATTTGGGATATTCTGGGTTTGGGTAAACTGGACGTTGTGTGGTACATTAGGGAACAATTTTATTTTTTCAATTCAATTTCTACTTATTCCATATGTATATCAGTTTAGATGAAAATTATCAAAGAAATTTAATCCTTCAATCAAGAGAAATAAAAGGAGGTACCAAACATTTGTTACTGTTGTTGTTGGGTGCGTTTGAGTCAGGTCCGACTCATAGCAACCCTATGTACAAAAGAATGAAACACTCCCTGATGCTGTGCCATACACATGATCATTTTTATGTTTAAGCCCATTGTTGCAGACACTGTATCAATCCATATAGTTGATGGTCTTCCTTTTTTTCATTGACCTGCCCCTCTCCCAAACATGATGTCCTTTTCCAGGGATTGGTCCCTCCTGACAATGCATTCAAAATGCGTCAGGCACAGTCTAGCCACCCTCGATTATAAGGAGCACTCTGGTTGCAGGTCTTTTAGAACAGATCTGTTGGAAGAGGAGTTACAAAATTAAAATTATCAAGCAGGCTCAAATTCTGAATTTTGAAAACACTGAAACATTATTTTGATGTATTTGACTTCTTCCATAGAAACAGAAGCTTAGTGCTTGTGAACTTGTCCAGTTTCTCTGAAAAACTCTATTTTGCCCTCAAAAGTTGTTGTATGTTAAAAAGTCTTGCCAATGAGTTTAATGACAGAGAAATAGCTCATGCTAATTAGGGTTATTTAGTTATTTTTAAGGAAGAAGTTCTTGTTCACTTAGAAACAGTTTATAAAATGAGGTATAAAAGTAAAAAAAACACTAAGAATTACAAAACACCATAGTAATATGAATTATTTTAATGAGCATTTATGATTTTACTATACATAGTTCTTTTTTACTTTCTCCATAGTTGATATTGTCTTTGCAGGAAAAAAAATCTGTATTCATCATGAACATAAGTCTTAGAAGTTCATATTTGCATAAAACATGGTACAGAACCAGAATTCATGATTTAGAGTGTTAGAAATTGTAAATAAAAATAGTCACAGCTGTGGCAAATTTCACTAGTCTTATATCTACATACACAAAAATATCTTATGTGCTTTATGGGGCTTACAGCTTCTGCTGGAGCATGACAGTAACATCCTGTCACCACTCTCTCACTTTCCACTCATGCTTTCACCCTCAAACAGTCTTGCTCAGGTCTCTACAATTCTGTCAAAATTGCTCTTATTTTATCTTATAAAGACTTCTTGCTCATTCCAAAGAGTGTTAGCTTTCTGTGCAATATTTTACATGAAGCCTTGTCTTGATCCTCTTTTTTCCTTGGCATCATAAAAACATTCTTTACATGTTCTTTTGGTCTGCCACTTGCCTCGGGGGCCATTCTTTCTTAGTCTTCCTCCAGATAACATTTTCAGTGCTTATTGTCATTGTTACATCTTAAAGCTCTTTCGTTGAATTTTTTTTCCATGTATACACACCTTCCCTAAATAATCTTATCTTCTTATTGTTGTTGTTATGTGCTATCTAGTCTGGCCCAACTCATAATGGCCCTGTGTACCACAGAATGAAACACTATTTGATACCATGCCAGGCACATGATGTTTTTTATGTTTAAGCCCATTGTTGCAGCCACTGTGTCAATCCATCCAGTTGAGGGTCTTCCTTTTTTGTTATTGATTTGCTACTTTCCCAAACATGATGTCCTTTGCAAGGGATTGGACCCTCCTGAAAACATGTCCCCCAAATACCTAAGACACAGTCTAGCCATCTTTGTTTCCATGGAGCACTCTGGTTACACTTCTAGGATGTCTCTGTTGTTTCTTTTGAAGTCCATGGTATATTCAATATTCATTTCCAGCACCATAATTGGAAAGCATCAGTTCTTCTCCTGTCTCCCTTATTCATTGTCCATCAATAGATGTGCTCTCATGTCTATGCCAAGAGATTTGGAAAACAGCTCTCTGGCCAACTGACTGGAAGAGATCCATACTTGTGCCTATTCCCAAGAATGGGGTGCCAACAAAATGCAGAAATTATTGAACACTATCATTAATATTATGCACAAGTACAATTTGCTCTGTTGGGGTTTAGCTCAGTTGGTAGAGTGTTGAGCTGAACTCTCTGAAGACCTGGTCTGATTCTCAGCACCAGAAGAACAGAAGAAGGACATGGCGATCCACTCCTGAAGCAATTCCAAAACAATCAGCCACTGAAAACCCTATGAAGGTTGCTATGAGTTGGATCAACTTGATGGCACCTAACAACAACAACAACAACAACAACAACAACAACATTTTGCTAAAGATCATTCAAAAGTGACTACAGCATTATATTGACAGGGAACTGCTGGAAAATCACACCAGATTCAGAAGAGGATGTGGAACCAGAGATGTCATTGTTGATAGTTGTTTTTGTTGTTTGGTGCCATCCAGTTGGGTTCAAGTTATAGTGACCCTCATAGGGTTTTCAATGGCTGATTCTTTCGGGTTGCTTTGGCCGTGGATTGCCACATCCTTCTCCTGACTACTCATAGCAATTCTATATACAATAGATGAAACACTACCCAACATTGTGCCATGATCTGCACTGGCACTATGGTCAATGCTTCTTTGCCATTCATAGGGTTTTCAATGGTTGGTAGTTTTTTGGGGGTGGGCTGCCAGATCCTTCTCCCAAACCTATAACACCCAGTGTTCCCAGGTGATACTAACCAGGCCTGACCCTGCTTAGCTTCTGAGATCTGATGTGATTAAATACCAGGGGGCTATGGCTACGGGCATCACTGCTGATGTCAGATAGATTTTGGCCAAAAGCCAAGATACCAGAAAGATGTTTATCTATGTTTTATTGACTATGCAAAGGCATCTGACTATGTGGATCACAACAAATTATGGATAACATTGTGAAGAATGGGAATACCAGAACACTTAATTTTACTCTTGAAGGATCTGTACATGGACCAGGAGGCATTTGCTCCAACAGAACAAGGAAGCACTACTTGGCTTAAAGTCAGAAACGTCAGGGCTGAATATTTTCACTGTACCTCTTCAATCTATATGCTGAGGAAGTAATATGAAAAGCTGTACATCATGAAGAAGAACATGGCATAAGGATTGAAGGAAGACTCATTAACAACTTGTGATATGCAGATGACACATCTTTACTTGTTGAAAGTGAAGAGGATTAGAAACACTGCCTAATGAAGATCAAGGAACACAGCCTTCAGTATGGATTGCACCTCAACACCAAGAAAACAAAAGTCCTTGCATCTAGGTCAGTAAGCAACTTCGTGATAAATGGAAAAAAGTTTCAGGTTGTGCAAGACTTTGTTTTTCTTGGTCCAACAATTAACACCCTTGGAAGCAGTGGTCAAGAAAGCAAAAGGTGCATTGCAATTGACAAAAGCCATTGCAAAAGACTTCTTTAAAGTGTTGAAAAGTAAAGATGCCACATTAAAGGTGAAGGTGCATCTGATTCACACCATGGTATTTTCAGTTGCATCATATGCTTGTGAAAGCTGGGTGGTGAATAAGGGAGACTTGGCAAGAACCGATGCTTTTGAGTTATGGTGCTAGAGACATTAAATTCCAAAATGAGTTTTGGTAGAGAGGTTCAGAACATAGGTCTCCATCTACTCCCATGGACTTGCTACCATTCATATACTGGTTCTTATGATAGTTAATGTTGATTATAAACTTGACTAGATTGAGAGATGCCTAGGATTTAGTAAATTACACCTCTGGGTGCGCCTGTGAGAGCATCTCCAGAGACAAGTGACATGTGAGATAGCAACCCAGAGAATACCCACTGTGAAAGGTGTTGGCATCATCCAATAGGCTGGGGACATAGGTGGAAGAAATGAAGGCAGCTAGCACAGGTATGGTCTGTTTCTTTCTGCTTCCTGTCTGACATGAAGGGAGTAGTTCTGTTCAATATGATGCTCTGCTTCATCACAGTTCTAGAAACAGTGGAGCCAGCCAACCATGGACAGAAACCTCAGAAATCCTGGGTCAAAATAAATATGTTTTCCTTTAAGCTCTTTTTCTCAGATATTTGTTATAGTGAGGAAAAACTGACTAACACAACTTTCAAAAGGTGACCTCTCTCCTGAGTTCAAATTATATGTCTGCAACAAAAAATGAAGAGGATTTCTGATGAGGTCCTATTTTCTAGGGGTGGCTCTCCCTTTCCATTCACATGCTCATGTTCTGTTATAGTGTGACCTTTCTTGTACCATGATTAATTTGTCCAGGGATGGGAATGTGATCCAAGCTTGGCCGATAAATTTGTGTCTCAAGAATTCTGGGTTTGAAACTGGGAGTCAGGTCAATTTTTCTTGGAGATTCTGGACTGATTGGAATCAGCGTGGATGTGCAGGTTATATGCATCAGTGTGATGTAAGGGAGCCATCTATTTAGAATATTATTAAATATCTTTAAAATCACCTGTAATTTTAGGCTCCAAAGCTTCCAAGTTACATGCAGGCATGTTTACTTTCATGTATACCATACAACAGACAAAACCTATAAATTAGAGATGATGAAGTTTTTATGTAAATAGTATCTTAATGATAATATTTAAAAAATAAGGTTTAAAAATAAATTAGAAATAGAGATAAGAACAGAGATGAGAAGTGCCAAGGGAGTCCTGAAGGATTTAGTTTCCTGAATGCTCTAGTACACTTACAATCTGCCTCAGGGCACTTACAAATTCTGCTCTTTGTTAAAGCTAAGTTGATTTAAAACTGTCTCTTTTAATGAAAAAGCTCTTAACTACTAAAATAGCCAGCTGCTTACATATCTCCTTATACCTCATGTACTTCTAACTCTATCATCACCCTCCACTAGTACTTTTAGTTCTAAGTCTGCCTTTCCTTCCATAACTCAGAAAATGGTCTCTTTATTCAGCCAATTCTGGTTGTGGTGGAATACGCCGGTAATCAATGAGCTGCAGAGAATGAAGCAGGAGGATCACAAGGTCTAGGACAGCCTGGGCAACAATTGCCTGCAGCTGTACCACTGTGGTGTTGGATCCCATCAGATCTCAGAAGCTAAGCAGGGATGGGCCTGGTTAGTACTTGGATGGGAGACTGCCTGGGAATACCAGGTGCTGTAGGCTTGGGAAAAGGACCGGGCAACCCACTTCCAGAACAATCAGCCATTGAAAACCCTATGAATAGCAGAGAAGCACAATAGTGTTTCGTCTGTTGTACATACAGTCTCTATGAGACAGACACCCGACTTGATGGCACCTAACGAGAACAACTCATCCAATTCATAAAGAAATCTTACAATCTCAAACATTCTCATTCACTTGATCAAATTCTGGTATTTATCTGCTCATCTATTTTCATTGCCCTACTAACACCTTAGTCCCCACTAAAATTGCCTTATTTGCTCACCCTGTAAGTTATTTTTCTACTTCAAGCCCTGATATTCTTCAATGAGTTTTTACTCTAGGGTAATTCTCTTATTTGACTTAACAATAAAGACCCATATTCAGAGCTCTTCATGATCAAGTTCATTGCAGCCTCTTTGGCTTCATCTCTTGTTACTATCTTTGTATCATATACACGAAGCATAATGAAATATGTACAGTTCCTCTATGAAGAAACAACCTTCCCTCTATGCCTACATGAAAACTGCCTGTTTACCATCAGTCTGTAAGATACTTGTAGGCAGGGATGATGTTCTGTGTCACATTTCTATCATATTTACCACAGTGCTTGTCTCATGAGAAGCATTCAGTAACCATTTACTCAACAAATTACATTTGTTAGGAGAGTGAATTGCTGCTAAGTAGAAGTATAGAGTACAGAAGCAGAGAGTTGAACTGGTCAAACAAGGACAAAGTACCTTTCCATGAACCAAATGTTGGGAGAGAAGTGAGACTGTAACTCTGGGTTCAATGTTTTGTGAATTATCACTTAACAATCTTAATAATCTTGAACATGCAGCTCTTCACGCACCAGTTCATGCTCATCTCTCGGGACAGGCATTGATTCTTTGACATGCAGCTAGTCAGGTAGAATAGATTTTACTGTCTACAGCTGGTGGCATTTTTCTCTGTGCTTTCAGTTTTTAGTTTCTTGATTCTTTTTTGTTTTACATTACTGCTTTGAGTTTTCCTAGACACTACAATTACTACAATGTGAAGATTATTCAAATATTAGCACTGTGCATATACTAGAAAAATTAACTATTTAATTGTGTGAATATCAGCCTGCTGGGTCTCAGTGCTTGGCTGATTTTGAAGTGATTAGAAACACTACATGATCATATACATGTAGCAGATCATTACAGATTTACCAGTATGCTTGATTTCAAACTAGTGAAGCTAAAAAACAGGAGGATGCAGAGAGATGTCTGAAAGCAGATGGTTAGAATCTTGAAAGATCTCTGCTCTTGACAAGTCTCATAAGTCTTTGGTTATACAAGTTCAGTTATGGAGAATGAGTAATATAATAATAACTGAAATGTGATTTGGGCTCACCTTGCCCCTTAGGATTTAGGCAAGACTGGACCATCTTCTCATTCTCTGTCTTGTGGATGTATTGTGATATTTTCGCGATTCCTACAAATTCCCCCAAAGCTGTGCTTTCCTGGCTATCTAATTCCAATGTCCTGTCTTTCTGAACTGGCTCTGTTTTACAGATGCTTTACCTCTGACCTGCAATTGGTGCTCCTGACTCTGGGGGGCATGCAGTGCCTTCTCGATTCTGTATCAAAGTGGCCATGGATACTGGACAGTTACACGTAGCGGACGCAAGTTATTGAAAGTGTATTGCTAAAACCTTGAATCCTGTATTTGTCACTCTGTTCTTCACTCCTTGTGTGTGGGGTTCTTACTGGCCACGTTGCTGGCTCAGGAACCCATTTCTGCCATTCTGTGGAACCTCTCCTACCCCTCCCTTCCTGGATTACCTTTGGGGATTCAGAATTCCCACTGAGTTGTACAGAACAATTCAACTCTCTCCAGTCTCTTTTTCCCAATTCTTCCTCTTTGCATGTCGGAAACCTTCCGAGCTATTCAGTCAAAGAAAAGAAACATAGACTCATTTAGAAACATAAATGATATCCTGACCTTTTGTTTTTCCTTTATCAGGACTCATCCTTTTTTTCATTTCTACAACAATAGATTTATTCCAAGGTGGGTGTAGAGAAGTGGGTTTCTGGTATGTTGGCAGGGAAATAAGAAATGGAATTCATCAATAAACAAGTGGCCTTTCTTTGGGGCATTTTAACAGTGAGCTGTCACGGAATCCATCCCTACTGATCCTTAAAGAACAGAGGAAGCAGCACGATTTCATTATAAATCCTTTTCACTCTGCACATGTAGAATTACTTGGGTGAGGAGAATTTTTTTTCCTACAGTATTCACCTTCCTGATCAAGAACAGATGACACAGAAAAGCTTGTTTGCTTTGTCTGTATGCCAGTTTCCTGGAGAGGCTTTTTCTGACATGAAGGGTTTAGGTGAGGGCCAAGGAGAAAGGAGACAGGCAACCATCAAAGACAGAAATACATTCAATGGAAAACAGTTCTATGGAGAGATTGTTAGTGTCAGCCTGGACATTTGTTATGTTGATTTACACTCTCTTTTCTCTAGGGTGATCACTGTTCTCTCAATATTACCTCAATTTAAGAGAAATTGTTCATTTAGCCAAGGTTTAACTACTTAGTAAATTTTAAGCCTTTCCTCGGGGTTACCAACCAAATAATTTACCAATAACAGGAAGACCATCTAAATGAAAAAGGAGCTGGGTGAGAGTAGAGAGCCCCTGGCCTGTCCAGAAGAGGTAACATGATGTTGTTGTTAGGTGCCAGTGAGTCATATCTGACTTATAGCGACCCTCATAGGGTTTTCAATGGTCGATTGTTTCGGGATTGCCTCGGGAGTGGATTGGGACGTCCTTCTCCCATTTTTGTAGTGCTGGGAATTGAACTTGGGACCTCAGAGACTGCAGAGCAGTGCTCTACCAACTGAGTTAAATCCCAACCCTGGTATCATGATGAGCAAATGCTAAATGCAGAGTGTAGCACAAGGCTGGAGGACACTATGCTTTCTTTACATATCTGATAGGCACCCTGTTACTCAGCCAATTTGTCATCTGTTAATAAGACAAATAGAAAAACCTAACCAACCAATAAAACAAACAAAATCAGCTCTGAGGCCAACACTGTGAACTTTAAGCAAAACACAATCAAGGTGGAATCTGACCCTGAGAAGGGCTGTTTGACTTTCTGTGACTGCTCTACTAGCATCAGAACTTCTGTAGGTACTCTGTTTTCCTTTCCTTCCTTTTATATTTATTTGTAATTCTCACCTCCAATGCAGAGGAAATTGGGTCCCATTTTCTTCAGTGTATGTACTCATGTGTTTCAGCATAGTATGCAGTTTTGGCATTGCTAACGCATGCCAGGTGCTGGGGTTTAGCTCCGTTGGTAGAGTGCCATTCTGCACTCTCTGAGGCCCTGAATCTCTGAGGCCTCAGCACCACAAACATGGGAGAAGGGCCTGGCAATCCACTCCTGAAACAATCAGCCATTGAAAACCCTATGAATAGCAGAGACACACTGACATAGCACTGAGCATGGCACAGTGTTGGGGCGTGTTTGAATCTGTCTTACGTAGGGTCACTACAAGTCAGCCCTGACTTGATGGCACCTAACAACAACAACCCATGCCACTGCAAAGCAAAGCACCCACTATCACCATACAGAGCATTTCCATCACTCCACAAAGTCCCAATGCGTTCATCCCCTTTAAACACACTATTTGTTAGTCTTTTTCAAATATACTTTCCTTCACAAGCTTCTTTGGATCTGGGTAAGCCACAAATGTGCATTGATGTGCTTCACATTGAGCTAAGGCAGGATTTTAGATTAAATGAATATTTTAGATTGAGGGATATTTTACAAAATACCTGACCAGTACTCCTCAAAACTGTCAGGTTCATGAATAAAAAGGAAAGTCTGAGAAATTGTCACAGCCCAGAGGATCCTGAGGAGCCATGACAAATAAATGCAATGTGGAATCTTAGATAGGGTTCTGGAACAGAATAAGGACATTAGTAGAGACACAGGTGAATTCTGAGCAAACTCCAGGGTTAAAGTAATAATAAGATAACCATGTTGTTTTGTTAGATTTGGTGAATGTAAAATTATAACACTAAGAGAAACTAAAACAAGGTGAAGGATATTAGGGAATTCTTTGTACTATCATTGTACCCTTTCTGTAAATTTAAAATCATTCCAAATAAAAATTTATAAAAATTATTTGCAACATTGGGTATATAAAATACTCATACAGATTTGCATGGTAAAGAACACAGAATCTGAGTCAAATACATTTGAGATAAAATACAAACTCTAAGACTTGAAAACATAATTAGGGCTGATTTTTACCGAAGTCATAATCATTTGCTTTCAAATATCTCTTTGTACCCTTTTAAGTAGCAATAGTAGTTTTAAATCAAGGACAGCATAACATTTACAAGCTAGAACTATATTGGATGTATTAACCTTTCTGAGCTATTGTTTTCACACTTGTAAAATACAATAATTCTTATTTTAAAGATTGATCTAAGGGCTAAATGGAGAAAAATCAGATATAGTAGCCTATGAGCCCCTTAGACCCAGACAAAGGTACTTTTTGTTCAGCAATGTATCTCTGTAAACTAGCATAACTGCATATAATAAATACATAATGAAAGTTCTCTGGAACATAAAATTTCTCCCTTACAAATTAAAACATCTTACAAATTATTTTTTCTAGAATCTATCATCATTCTAGATTCTCTTCTGCTTGTCTATCTATATAGTACCATGGTATCTGTGGGCCACTGGACCCCACAATTCTTGGAGCTCCTCTAGACATAAAGGCAACAATGTTGTATAATAAGAGAATCTTTTCACAGGCTTTGGAGGCAACTCCCTGATCCCACATACACAATCACTCTCAGGTTCTTGATGTAGGATGATTGCTTTGTCTTAATGACAAAAGTCATTTGGTCCCTACCTTTGGGGACATATTATAGTTACTATATCTCTCTTCAAAGTTTAAGCTTGAAAACATTAAAACAGATGGTGATACTTGGAGGGTAATTAATTTTCCTTTGGAGGAATAATCACTTTCCTTAAAAATAAATTAATGCCTCCCTCTTTTTCCAAGATGTAATGGCTTAGTAAATTGAGCAATGAACTGGATTGCCCTTGACTGGGACTTAGAGGGATAGCAGAAATCTTTTGTGATTCTGACCCTGTCTGGTTGCATCAATTTGAGAGCTTCACTTCCTGGGCTAGTGAGGAGAATTAAATGAAACAGAGCATTTTCAGCCCTTAGCATGTGCCTGATGCTGAATGAGGCAATATCATCATTAGAGGAGGAAAGATGCACACTATTAGCCAGTTTTAATTTTGTGTAGACAATTAGAGTCTATCAGAGTACTGCGTATAAAGTACTATAAGCTTCTGGTATAGGATCCACTTGCACAGGTAGTTTTTTAAACTAGTTATTGATTAATGACCCAATTGTTCCTCATGTTTCATAGTATAGGAAATCAACTAGAAAATAGTTGAATTTCCCTTTTCTTTATGGACAAGAATATTTAGCATATAACTATCTAGTGTTGTTATAGAAATCCTCAAATGCAATCTCACTGGGAGCTCATGCTTTAATATTCAGAAAAAAATTAACATATTTTTAAAAGTTTATTGAAATAAAGCTTTCTATATGCATATATTTCAAATTTTCCATATTCCCAAACTTTGAACTTCTAGAAATTCTAGATCAACAATTATTCTGTGAAATGATAACTTTTTTGTTTTATTTATATCTATGAACATATGTGAGCTATTTGCTACTTGAATTTTCATAGTTATCTAAATAATGTAACTCAATGATACCGAGCAGAAAATTATTGTGTGATCATTCTCTTGAACTTTTTCTGGGTTTAGCTTCTACCAGGGGCATATTTATTGGGTAGAAATTATCAAGGAATCCATATTTTGGTATAATGGGAGATGCATTTTAATATTTCATCCAAAATGAGAAGAGCTTACTTATGCAAAAAATGCATTTTAAACTCATGTTCTCTTACCACTCTGTATAGAAGAATACCAACAGCTCCCCCAAGAAAGATCCAATACTACTCAACAAGATTGCCTGAGGCTGCAACATCAATAGCCCTAATTTGCCTTGTGCAAAGTATTAGAAGGGAAAAGTGCACTCTTTCAGAATTGTTTGACAAGGAGTGTGTGTTTAAAGATTTACTCAAGCAAGTGTGTAAAGGAACATACATTCTAGAGACCAGAACCAGTGCAGATCTTTCTGCACAGTGCCAGCCTGTGATGAGGTAAAGGCCCAAGCCAAAGCCAAACTAGCTTCCAAGGCACAATTAAGGTTTATCTTCCCAATAAGTATGAGTTGAAGGTTGATGCCTGATCCCAATGAATAACCTTTAGTGCTCATTTGTATATTGGCCTGTAGAGTAAACTGAATTTAATTCTCATTTTCTTTTTCTAAATGGTGGGACAATAATTTTAAAGAAACAGTAAATCAATACCATTGGTCATAATAATGTTCTGAGTCAAGGAACCTTCTCAGATACTGTTTTATGAGTGTACTTAGCACCTTTACCAGTGAGGATTTGTAGAAAACAGTCAAAATTCAGCTGCTCATTTTATTTTAATGTCTTCTCTTTTTAAAAAATGCATTCAGTGGGGGAAAGATCATGCTGGGCTTCTGAATAAGGTTTCAGGCAGACCTAGTGTGTTGCTGATTATTCTTGTTGTTATTGTTAGGTGCCGTAGAGTCAGTATCCGACTCATAGCGATCCTCATAGGGTTTTCAATGGCTGACTGTTTCGGGATTGCCTTGGGAGTGGATTGCCAGGACCTTCTCCCATTTTTACGGTGCTGGGAATTGAACTCAGGACCTCAGATACTGCAGCGCAGCACTCCTCTACCAATTGAGCTAAATCCCAGTCCTCTGGTTATTCTTAGGTAACATAAATTTCTGTCATCAATTTAAAATGAGACACAGCTATGACTTAGAAATTAGAATTTCAAGTCTTATATATTGACTAGCTCTCTAGTCTTTATTCTGTCTCCACTCGAAGGTCAGACTCCTGAGTGCCTTCCCAGCAAGACCAGTACAGATGAAGTCTTTGCCTTTGATAAAGTTGGTGTGAATGGTCTTTTTCTCCTCATTCTCAGTTCTCTTTTCCAGACTCCCTAACTGAAAATTCTTATTTCAGTCAGGTCTAGAGTAGGGGAGGGAAAAGAGAAAGGGAGTCCAGGAAAATCTTTTCAACTAGTGTATCAGTCAGGTGGCTTTGTTCTTGCTGACCTTGATGAGGTTTGGGGCTTAGTATTTCTTTCCTAGGTGATTTTGTGGGGTTTCCCCCCAAGAATCTGCACAGTTGGGTTAATCATCAACTACTTCTGCAAATTTGTCAGCTCCTTCTCTCTGTGGTTGTTTGCTTCTGATTTCCCAACCACTTCTGATGTTCTGGCATCCCTTCTACGAAGACCTTTCATTGTTGCCTCTTAACTCTTTGGCTAGCTCATCCTTGTCAAGGTCCCATTTAACATTACTTCAGACCAATTTTGCTACAGAGTCCTCATTTGGGCCAATGTTGAATGGTGACCTTGAAAAAAATAAGTCTACATCCTAACTGCAAAACCTATGAATATGGCCTTATCTTTGCAGATTTAAGTTAAGAATCTCAAGATGAGATTCTCCTGGATTGTTCAAGTGGGTCCTAAATCCAATGATTAAAAAATGTGTCTTATAAGAGAAATGCAGGCAGAAAAGAGACATAGAGGAGAAATCATGTGAAAACTGAGACAAGGACTGGAGCTATCAAGACACACACAAGCCAAGGAATGCCTGGGGCCGCCAGACACTGGAAGAGGTTTGGGAGGACTCACTCCTAGAACTTTTGGAAGGAACATAGGTGCTGACACCTTGATTTTGGACTTCTGGACTACAGAACTGTGAGAAAATAAATTTCTGTTGCTTTAAGTGCCCAAGTTTATGGTAATTTGTTTTGGGAGCCCTAGGAAAATAACAGATACCATCTTGGCTGGATATCACTGGGTCTAGGGCAGTTATCTTAGATGACACTGACTTCTCTATAAACACTGGCTGCTTTACCCAGCTTTTCCTCTGGGGATTTTCAAGGCATGTATATGATACTCTGGTGGGCACCCCAAACCCCCAAACTCCAGAGAGCATACATCAAGCTCTGCAAGTAGCTTCCTTTGACCACCTTCTCCCCAGACTTGAAGTGAGAGAGAGAGAGAGAGAGAGAGAGAGAGAGAGAGAGAAAACCCTCTTCACTATATCTATTTCCTTGGGATGGAACTGATAGCACAGCTTTATCCAAATAAAGTCTCTTCAAAACTTTTTTGCACTTTACTGGTTCAAACTATTTCAATTATTTATGTGGTCATTCTTTTTTTTAATTTTTTTTTGTGGTGCTATCTAAGCCATAAAACTTGCTTTTGGTCAGCATCTTTGAAAATTGAACTTATAGCTGGGCATGGTGGCTCATGCTTATACCTAGAGACAGAGGCAGGAGGATTGCAGGTTCCAGGCCAGAGGCAGCCTAAGTAACATAGTGAGACTCTGTCTCAATTTAACACATAAAAGAGGGGCTGAGGTTTCAGCTCAGAGCCAGAGCACTTGCAAAGTGTCTGCGAGGTCCTGGGTAAAGTTTAGCCCCCCAGCACTGTGAAAAAAAAAGGAGAGAAAGAGAGGGAGGGAGAGCAAGAAAGAAAAAGAGAGGGAGAAAGAAAGAAAAAAGACAAAAAGAAAAAGCAAATAAAGGAAAAAGAAAAGAAAAATTTAACTTACATATCAATTGTCTCTTGGCCAGTTTAACATCCTGGTTATAAGTTGATATTTGCAATATATGTATTCTAACTATCAAAACCCTGTTGCCAATTCAGATAATATCAGTTAACAAGAATCTTCACAGAATTCTCGAATTTTATTTTGAAGAGGCCTTTATGTATTTGGTGTATACTTTCCAGTTCTTCCGGGGAAATTTTATTTTTTATTTTTTACCTTTTTTTTTTTTTTTGTACTGGGGTATAGAACCAAGGGTACTTCATCTCTGAGCTGAACCTCTATCTCCCCTTTAAAAAATTTTTGAATTTTGAGACAGAGTCTTGATAAGTTGAGCAGGTTGCCTCTGGGATGGAGCTCGCAATCCTCCTGCCTCAGCCTCCCAAGTTGCTGAAGATTACAGGTGTGTGCCATGGTGCCCGTCTTCAGGAAGCTCTTTTAAAAAAAGTGTGTTTGGAATTTTCAGTGTAGCACTGCTGTATAGCACTGGCTGCAGATGTCCAGTTACTCATGGCAATCTTCACTCTCCTCATCCCAGATGATGCCCTCTTACAACAAACCTTTTCCTTCAGATAGCCACTTCTCAAGCTAAATGACAACTCCTGGCTCTTACAGAAAAAATGCTTTTGTGCTTCCATTCCAGGTTCTTGTTTCAGCCTCATCCCATCCTGCCTGAAGTTTGGGTTAGGCTAATTTGTGGTCTGCAGGAAACTCAGCAGGCCTTGGTTAGCTCTGGGGCAAGTGGAGGAAGATAGTAAAAGGTGTCATTACCTGCTAGCCTTTCTTTCTTCCTTTTTGTCAGGGGTAGCAGTAGTTTCCTAGGAAGAGAGGCACCACTGAGAGGAGAGCTCATGGAAAGTAGAATTGTGGCCACTACACTAACACACTAGCAACACTCATAGCCAAGCTTAGGACCTTGGAAGTCATATTACCTCCCTTGTCTTTTGAAAATTTCCTGCCAAAAATTACATATGTGAGAAACAACCCTCAAGTTCAGACAAAGCTCTGCCTTGGATTGGACAACAGTGCTTACTTAGGCTCAAGTTTTCTATAACTTTGTCCTTAAATCTGGGTAGTAAGCCATTTCCAGATAGGGTTATCACATGGACATAATAGTCCAGAAGAGAAAGAGAATCTGGATTCTTGAAATTTTAGAGTCAACCATGCTGCTACTAAAACCTAGTTCAGTAAAAGTTCCATGCTTCCACCAATGGTATTAACATCTCTCTGCACTAGGACAGAGAAAGCAGATTTTACTTTGTATAGGGAAGACATAAGGGTAAATGTATGGTAAGAAGGAAAAGATCAGTTTCCCTTCACAATTATCCATGCTGTCCCCAAGATCTGAGGCCTGAAACCCCATAGAATAACTGATATATCACTGGCTATATTCCATTTGCTCAGGTAGAAAGATTAATTCTCATTATCAGAGGTTTTGTCATGGTATAATGAGAAGAATTAGCTTTGGATTTAGCCAGGTTTTAAGATGACTCCCTCTCATTAAATTGTTTTCTTAGTCTCTCAAAATCTCTATTTTCTCTGCAAAGTGAAGCAGGGATAATATCTGGTAGAATTGTGTTGATGATTAGGCAATGTGATAGTGCATTTTAAATGCATGTATGTGCTTGACACAGAGCAGAGGCTTAATCCATGCTAGCATTATAACTGTAGCTGTGTGTGTGTGTGTGTGTGTGTGTGTGTGTGTGTGTGTGTGTGTGTACTTGAGGGTTGTAACCAGGGCATCACACATAATTCGCAAGTACCCTACCACTAGGCTGTGCCATTTGCCCATTTTTATTTTTGTTTATTTTGAGACAGAGTCTCACTACATTCTACAGGCTATCTCTGACCTTGAACTTAGAATCGTCCTGCCTCTGCCTCCTGAGCCACTGGAAATAGATATGTCTGCTACTGAGCCTGGTTTATAACTGTAACTTTATAATAGCTGTTAGCATGCACAGTCCTTTTCTCCCAGTGTTTTCAGTGCTACTTGCAGGAAGATCACACCCTTCCTTCTCTCATAATTTGGCAGGTTCCTATTACCAGTTCAGGTTCTCATTAGTCCTTTGCTTTCCTGAAACCCACCTCTGCTTCCTATACAAACTCATCATTTTTCTCTCTACCCTGCAGAGTAGCAGAGTGAGGACACAGTCCTGTGGAACTGTCATGTTTAAAAGAAGAGGAAAAGCATCTCTTTAGGGAGTCACTGAAGGCCTTAAAGTAAGAGGGGTCCAGAAAAACAAAGAGCAGAGTTTCAAGAAGGAAGCTGTCATAATAAGCAAAATGTAGTCTCAATGTTTAGAAAATGGTTTAAAGAAAAACTGTTCACTTAAACCCACAGATATTCTCCTGCCCATGCTGTCAGAGACCAGCCACAGACATCCAGGTGCCAGCTGGCTGGTGACAGAAGAGTTTTACAGCAGAGAATATGTTGAAATTGTTCCTTGCCATGAGACTACTTCCAAGCACAGTGTGAATGGCTCAGCTCTCATTCACTGGGCCATAATGTACAGATGCTCCTCAATGTACAATGGGGTTACATCCTGATACACCACCAGAAGTTGACAATATAATGAGTTGAAAACGCATTGAGTGCACACCTAACCTAGTGAATGGCACAGCTTAGCAACACAGACCACTACAGGTCATCGGAGGCTCAGTGTTGGCTGAGTGGAAGCTGTGGCCTCTGTTGCTGCTCAGCATCATGAAAGGATCCAACTGTATATCACTAGCTTCAGAAAAGATCAAAATTCAAAATTCAAAGTGTGGTTTCTACTGAAAAGGTATTGCTTTTGCATCATTATAAAGTCAATAAAACTTGTAATCAAGCTGTCCTAAGCTGGGTGCCACCTGCATTGCTCATGGATCAATATTGAGAGAGCCTTCTCTTGATAGGGAAAGCAAATCAGTGCAAAAAGTTTCCTGGGACCAGGATTTCAGAGGAGCTACTCAGGCAGGCACACTGAAGGAGGGGAGATCCCTTTTTTTGTTTTTTCTATAGGGACCCTGGATTCAAACTCCTTTCTCCCTTCTCTGCACAAAATCATGTACTTCAATGATCATAGACTAGTGTCTCAAGTGAAACATCTGTCTTCCACAGGATTTTATAAAAGTGGATTTGGCCATATATTCTTCCCTTTGTGAGGTAGTCTGCACTGCTCCCTATCCAACTGGTAGGCAACTAATTTATGGCCCCACCCAGTCCCTGGAAACATCTAATCAATTTGCCAAAATAGACCTAGTCCTTCAGGTAGTATACCTTCACTTGAACAAGTGTCAAAAAAGTTCTTACACATTCTGCTCTTCAGGTCATCCCAAATACTCATTTTAACTTGCTTTTACTCAGATAAAATATTGAAGGATGCAGAAAAAGTTTTTTCACTAAAAATTGTGCTTGGCCTCAGGTGGATACATTCTCTTGCCCCAGAAAATATTCAAATAGAATTCCAGGACTTCTCTTAGGCAAAATCATTGCTGGATACCAAAGTTTTTCCTATGAAAAAACATGTTGAACAGAATTTTTTATTGTTTTAAAGAGAATCTTGCCTTTCACTTGTTTTGGAGCTACTTTGTGTCTGTTCTTTTCAAAAATAAATGCCATGGTAACGTGAGTCTGGTTGTTTCTTAGCATTAAGTTATGAAATGGTTTTCAGGGCCTGCTGCTTTTATATGAGGCAGTGCTTATGACCCAATTTCAATTTACCCAGAGTCACAGGAAAATGGAACCAAATGTCAATGTCTTTATTTGTTAAGCAGTGAACCATAGTGCATATGTGGTTTGCTGGGTGGGGTGGAACTAAGAATGCCTCAGTAGAGGCCTCACAGGATCTTCTTTCTGTGAAGGAAAATGAGGGAGGAGTGATTGCCAAGTTCTCAAGGGACCAGCCTTCAACAAATGTGGGAGCCAACTGCGGGTGCTGGGGGTGCTGACCTGCATTGTTACTCAGAAAGAGGAGTTTCTTGTGAAGGAAGATGAAACAACTCAAAGTGAAACACAGGACTCTTTTCTAAAAGATAGCAATGAATACAATGTCATAAAATTCAGTGTTAACATAGTGCTTAGTCTATAAAAATATTTCTGAATGAGTGGACTTTGATATTTTTATTTGGACCATATACAGGAGAGGGGAGATGCAACATTGAAAAGGCTCTGCCTTTGGCCAAAAGAAAGCCAATTATGACAAAATTTCTCTGGTGAGTTAGCAACTTCAAAAACACGATAATGAATGTTTCTGTAATTATAGACCCTTTGAAAATTGATTACAGTTTTATATGCATGCATGGAAATATCACACTGAACCCCATGAATTTATACAATTAATATGTGATAATAAAATAATAAAAAAACTGACAACAGATCATATAACTTAGTCTGGAGTTAAAAGATCACTTACAGAAAAACTTTTAAATTTGCTGCCAGAAGCCTTTTGGTTAGCTCTGTTTTCTGTTAGTGAAAACATGAAAAAATACAGTTTGCCAAAATGTATATAGAAATATCTCTCTTCTTTATTTACATAATGTAATTTTCTTGAATTTTGAAATAATTTTGTTAACCTGTTAAAATAAGACAAATTACTTTCTCTGGCTAATAATTTTGCTTCCTTGTAATACATTTATGCCAATTAGTTAACCATGTTACCTGGTTAACATGTAATCTCAAAATTTTTGCCTCTAGATTTGATATTTCAGAGGATTATGATCCCATATGGGTAAGTCATATAGGATGCTAACTTAGAACCTGAGTTGCTTTTTCACATTCTTATACCATTCATGCTGCTAATAACCGGTCTCTTTCTTGTCCTTTATTTCCCTCCTCCCACTCTTGCACTTCTACTTTTTTCTAAATTGCTAAATATTTAGTCTGACCATCTAGATCATTGGAAACCTCATATATCTTCAAAATTGTGCTCACACTGATAAGAAGTACACATAACAAAGCTAATATGCTCTTAAGGAAGTGTCTATGATTCATTTATTTTCCCTGTAAAGATACTCATGGGGAATAAAATAATCTGGGGAATAAAACAATTTTAACAATAAACAATCCCTTTGTACCAAAATAGATACCAGAGGGATCATACTTTCTTACAGAGCAAGCATTAGAAGAGTTACATGTATGTAAGGTAGAACACAGTTGACTACAATGCCTGGACACAATTTCACACAAATGTTTACAATAAGGTAGAAAAAATGACAACTAAAATCTTTTTTTATCTCTTTGAGAGATACATGGATATCCTTCGTGTTCCTTGTATATCTTATGAAAGAGTTAGTTTTGGAGGTACACATTGATAGTTTTGAAGGCCCAAAGCGCCACAACCTTGCATTACTTTGATTATAAAGTCAAAAGATCCTGTAATAAATTAGGCCTCCAATCAACTTTATTATATTTTCAAGGAGAAAAGTGGGAGAAGGTGAGGAAATGTTATCGTTTTATCCTCACAACACCTGAGGTAGTTTTGCAAGGTGTGTCTCCTAAGTGACTTTGCTAGTCACTAAGGTAGTTCATGGTACAAATGGGATGGGTTAGAACATCTGCATACTGTTTGTCATGTGCTTTAGCTGAATAAATTAGCTGTGATGGTATGCATCAGCATGATGGTAGTTTCGGGAGTTCAGACTGAAATTCATTCTGACTATTTTCAGAAGGTAAATTAATAAAATGTTAGACTCAAACCTGATCTTAGTTTTATTATATTGTAATGTGTGTGGATTCATCTAATTGTTCATCTACTGCAGATATTTTGGCAGAAGTTTACCTCTTGTGGTTCTTATTGTTGTTTATTAGGTGCCTTGAAGTTGGGTCTGACTGATAGTGACCCTATGTACAACAGAACAAAACAGTACCTAACACTATGCCATGCACATGATCTTTTTATGTTTTCAGCCTTTGTTGCAGACACTATGTTTCTTCTCATTTTGAGTTGTGCCACATCTGCAAGAGGAGGTCCCACAGACTTTACTCCATTCCTGTTAGTAAGGTCAATTGTACTTTGAGGAGGCAACACTTCCCCAGTTGTTTCTTGAATGCTTTGCAGCTTGGGGACCTCATTTTCTGGCACTGTGTTTGACAGTTCTTCTGTTATTCATAGGGTTTCCAATGGCTAATTGTTTTGGGAGTGGGCTTTTTGTTTTTCTTAGTCTGAAAGCTTATCTGAAAACTGTCCACCATGGATGGCCCTCCTGGCATCTGAAATACTAGTGGTATAGCATTCAGTATCAAAGAAACATGTAAGTCCCCACAGCACGACAAATTGTCAGACACATAGGGGTGTCCTTCTTGTAGAAGCATTTTAATATAGGCCATTGTCTGCATCAGTGATTATACAGAAAAAAATTTCGATATTCAGACCTTGTTAGAGTTTCTAGTATTCATTTTGGAGCATGCAGACCAAATAATCTAACTGGAAAACTTTTCACAATAAAGCTCTTTTGTTGTTGTTAGGTGCCATAGTGTTGTGTACAACTCATGGAGACCCTCGGACATTTTTTAATGGCTAATTGTTTCTGGATTGTCTCGGGAGTGAGGTGCCATGTCCTTCTCCTGTAATAAAGCTCTAGGAGTGGTCATATATGACTTATCCATTGCCAGTTTTTGTTTGACTTATAGATACTAATCAGAAAATCCAGAATAATTATTAGTATGGAGAATAGTAGTGTTATTCATTCAGCAAAATGTTTTGTAAGATGTTGCAATGAAGGGGAACAAAGACAAGATATGATGAATTCCTATCCTATAAAAGGGAAAATGTTCTATACACAAATAAGTATGACACAAGAAGCTTTGTTAGAGCTCAGTAGTGAAATGGGAGGTCAGATGGTGAAAAGATGTCATTTGCTGCATGGTGGGAGAGGTTTTGTGGAGGAGGCCCTGAGGATTGAGTCAGGTCTCCATGGGTGATAACAGTATTATGAGAAGAATCATGAGAACACGTTCAAAGAATGACAGAAAGTCATTTTGACTAGATCATGTTTAAATGATCCTGGAAGAGGAGACCATAGATGTATTTTAGAGCTGCATTATGAAGAATCATACACTAGACAAAGATGCAGCTTCTAAAGAAACACAGTGGAAAGCACCTGGGTTTTGGGATCAGAAAGCCCTATATTCAAATTTTAGTTCTTTTATTTCCTATGGAGTCTGGAAAACTTAGTGTGTTACGATTTCCTCATCTTTAAAGTTGGGGTAAGAATGCCTACCTTGCATCTTACAATAAAACTTGGAAACTATAGCAATTTAGAAATATCATATATGATAAATATTCATGTATGTTTTTAAACACAGAATATCATGTCTTTTATTGTCATCAAGTAATCAGTTCAAGTTGGGATGAGATCATCATGTATTCTGGAATAGAAGAGTGCTAATATTTCCAATTCCTACCTTCAAATAGTAAGCCACATGTCTGTGGATGCTGTGGAGCCCTTGAAGTTTACAGGATAACATAAAGTGTCTGCCTGTAGCCCAGCCTGGTCTATTACTATTCTTTATCTGAGAGACCACAACTAGATGGATTTATTGATTTGAAAATGAATCACATCAAAAGTAGCACTCAACAAAGATCACCTAATGGCATTTATTAAGAATGTAAACATCTTTTGAGTTGTTTCAAAATTCTAGCCAATATCTTACATTTTGGTCCACGACATTTATTCCTATTGTTTAATACCATTTTTATTATGTCTCAATGAATTTTACTCCTCACTGTTAACCCCAATGTGGTGTTGCTTTTACATTTTGTTTTTTCTACTATTTGAATGAATTTACTTTGGAGCATGCACAATTCCTTTATTTACCTCTTAATCCTTTCATGTCACTCTGGAAGTATTGCTTCAAGATGAGTCCCTGCAGAGATGACATTTCAAGCAGCCTATGAGGATTAGCTTTTGAATATTTTTTTTTTCAGCATGCAAACCCAATTGGGGAAATTATCACCTCAGGCATAAGGATGACAGTTCTGGAAATGTCACTCAGAAAAGCATGTGAAATAGTCCAGCTCCCTTTTACAAATAATTTGGTGGGGAGCAAAATATCAACTCCATCAACTAGTCGGTGGGCGGACAGACCTTTGAAAATGTCTGCAAAACCCTCTGCTAGTTGCTAATCTCTCTGTAATTTCACTGACATAAGCAATAAACCCTATAATTATATTGCACTAATCAAGAACACTGACAATAAGAGAATATCAATCACAGCACTCATATGCAAACCCAGTCAGGTTTAGTGTAGTTCTGGCACCATTTGTAGTTTTAGCTCTAACCTAACTAAAAGGAGTGGATGGAGGCAAGCTGGCTGAATCACATGTAAATCAACTATTTTTCTGAGCTATCTTGAATATGCTTTTCAAAATGTATCATTCATTAAGCTAAATTTCTTGCACTGATGTTTGAACATGCACAGTTTCCCTCATTTGTAGTTTATAACAGCAATAACATCGCCACTGCAGGGCATTTCCTGAGGATTAATGGCCAGCTGGGGTTAATGGCTGAAGGTAGAGCCAAAGACTATCAATTCCATCCCTCCAGTCATTAATTCTTAAGAGATGACCTGTTCTTTCATCATTATCACTTGAGTATTTCTTTGTCTGACCTTTATATGAAGTGATGTGGCACTACAGGAATTAATCCTGATGTGGAGGCAGCAGAAGACACATCTACTGAGTGTCCCCTAAACTTGTTTTTAGGACAATCACAATTTACCTACCTACCAAATCACAAGTCATATCCTAAATCTTAATATATCAAGTAAATAATTATTTTGAATGAGGAATTTACTTTTTTTTTTTTTTTAGCTTCTAGTTTTTCTGGCTTCCCTCTTTGTGTTGAGTGGTCGGAACTGATATTTCTGGGATTTCCCTATTGTTTCATTATTCCTGTTTTGAAGTGTTCATCTCTACCAGGCAGCTTTTTTTCTGGAGATATGTCTCACGAAATGACATTTCCATCACAGTGTGGGGATTAGTACATGTTTTCCTTAGAAGCCTTTTCAATTGTGCACAAAACTCCTTTCTTGGGGGGGGGGTCTGTGTTGTGTGTGTGTGTGTGTGTGTGTGTGTGTGTGTGTGTGTGTTTATGTGGAATGGGAGGAGGTAGTAGATCTGTGAGGAATAAAAAGATATTAAACACAAGCCACACATCCACTGAGAGCTCCTGGAAGATTTTGTTTTTTTCAGGAACAAGGAGGTTTTTGTTTCTAATCAGCTCTCCATTATTGTCTCTGTAATTATCATGCTCCCTGAAGATTTTCATTCTTGTATTTTCCCTTGAAAGAACAATAAAGATTAAATTATTTAATAATGTTGCTTTGTCTCTTATCTGGTCTTATACCTAAGAATCTCAAGGTGCTTCACAAAGATTAATTATGATTCACAAGACTCAAAAATTAAAACTCTTAATTTGAAGCATTTTAAAAATTGTCGGACCTCAATGCATTAAGGCAGTGGAAGCAGAAACCCAAAGTTGGGGTGTGCATGTGTGTGTGTGTGTGTCTGTGTATGGTGTGTGTGTATGTGTTCATTTATTTGACTGTAGAAGAAAGAGATTTCCTTCTCAATAATCCTATGACATTTTTTCCCTTCAGATTAGGATAAAGGATGTATGGCCAGAAAGTGAATTAACTCCTCCTAAGTACTATGAATTAACTTTTCCTAAGCACTCTACCTGTGCTATTTGTCACCAAGGGAACAGAACTGCCTCATTAGAGTAAGTGCATTAATCAGGATTCTTTGGGTTGTAGGTGCCTAAAACCTGACTGATGGATCAAGTAAGAAAAAGAAAATCAGTGGCTTTAACTAAAAAAACCAGCCATAGCCGGCCTTCATGCAGCCTCAGTGACTAAGATACCTTCTTGAGAGCTCTATCTACCTCTTGGCTCTGCTTTTCTGGCTGAAATTTATTTTAGGTTGACTTTTTCCATACAGTGACCTCCACAGTTCAGACTTACATCCTGTAAGTGTAGTAACCATGATTGAAAAACATTCTCTTTTCTAATACTTTCAGAAAACCAAAAAATAAGAGTCAGATTAGATTTGATCATGTGCTTTCCCCTGGCCAATTACTATGTACAGTAAGATGCAGAATGCTGATTGGCTGTGCTGGTTCATAGACCTTTTTCTGAATCGGAGAGTGTCATTAACTATACCCAAGCCAGGTGGACTGATTTGGTAAGGAGAGACAGTCCCTGAAAAGAAAATCTAGGGATTCTTTCAAGAAGGAGAAGGAAGAGGCTTTGGGGAGATATCTACAGAAGGTACCATGATTTTAGAATTTCCTTTTGTTCCAATGCAGATAATTAAAAACCTCCCAAAACCCCTCAAAATCTCTGTCATTTATAAACATATTTTTCATTAATGTATCATTTTTCAAAAGTATGTGTCTTAGAAACTAGTCCACTTAATATTTCTTTTTCTTAACAAACTGTTCAACCTTTACATAAATAGGAAAAACATAAAAAACTATAACCGTTGTTGGGTGTACATTACTATTGAACGAGCCAGTAAGTCTTATAACACAGGGATTTTACTGTATTTACACAATGAATAATATTCTTATTGCTTTATACGTCTATGTGTGTGCTTCCAAAAGTTGTAATATCAGAGATCAGAAATGAGATATAAACTATAGTGGTCTCTTGAGGAAAAGAGAAGAAAAGAATGTTTAACAAAGGCAGGCCACAGTTTTGGGGAACTGCCCCAAATGCAGAAACTAACATTGGAGATTCAGTTGGCTGTTCCAGGGAGTGCCCATGGAAAGTCATACTTCCTAGAATGACTGGTAGTGGATTTCACCTTGGATGAAAACATAGCAGTGGGGACTTGGGATCAGTATATTGTTGTGTGCCAGGGGAGAATATGCTCACTGTGAACTATGAAAAATCTGTCCATCTGAGAAGACCCTAGATATTGTTCCTGGTTCTCAGTTTAGGGAATTAGGTTTATGTAAATGAGGAAGGCCTGTAGGAACTACTGTCATGGTGAGAAGTCCAGCGAGACTCCAGCCCTGGGTTGAGACATGGGGGAGTGCAGTGGTACACCAGGCAGCTTGAGGAGATAGAGTTGTGACTGAAGCCTGAGTAAGAAGCCAAGAAAAAAAAAAAGCTATGGGTGGCAAATATTTGGGATGTGTTTATATGAGAAGATACCTGTGGGAATATTTGTCTTTCTGAGGCTCTAACTTGATACATGGGCAGAACTGATTGCTTGCTGAGAACATTGTCATGATTAGTGGAAGAACTTTGCAACAGGAAACACCCAAGTGAGAATCTCAGCTAGCAGAAATTACCAGCTGGGCAAGTTATTTAATTTTGAGTAAACTTAGTCTCATCTGTAGTGAAAATAACATTTTCTTTGGAGGCATGTTGTGAATACAGTAGGTAAAACATTTTACCATTACAATATTGGATATGCAAAATACATCTTGTTCTTTATTTCTTTATGACAGAATATATCTTATGAATGTATGTTCCTGTTCATATGAGAAATAGAGGCAGTGTTGCCCATTTATAGTCATTTAGGCACTTGTAGTTTAAAGCCATTTATCTTGAATAACGATTTAGGTCAACCAGAGTTTTCTCTTCTTTGTCCATCTTTTTCCATTTCTCCTGGGTGATCCTTTGTTTGAGAGAAGCTAATGTAATAAGGACGCTGGTGATGGGAAGGGAAGAGGTTAGCTGGTAATATTGCTGGTTTGAGATGTAACTTGTGCCACCAGGTGTTAGTTGTTGTCATTTGGTCCTATGGTAAGTATCCCTGATGTCTTTGGTCTTTCCATGGCCTGTAGTCTTGGAGTCTGCTCACTCCTTATGGTAACTCAAGTGTCATTCTGGTACGCCAACACTATTTTCCATTTCTATATTCTTCCCAGGGATTTTGAAGGGGGCTTCTTTCCTATCAGGCCCATCTTTTTAGGCATCTGCCTCTGTTGCTGCTGCTCTTACTGTATGTCAGATATGGGGTTCTCAGTAAGACTTACATTCTCTTAGGGTATATCCTGGAAAGTCAGGTAACTGCTTTAACATTTTTTTTTAATTCTCTAAATTTTTTTTTAATTCTCTAAAATTAAAAAAAATTCCTCTAAATATTTTTTATTTTGATGTTTGGAACTCTTGATGCAACATTCTAAAGTAGGTTGCTCAGGACCTGCTGTGCCCAAAGGACTGAAAACCGAAAAAGCTCTATATTCTTTATGATTTGAGGCACAGATGAAAAACTTAACACACAATAACAGAAGTTAGTCTCTAATAAATCACACCCTAGTCTTTCAGCATTTCCATAAGCAAAAATCATTTTCAGTTTTCTAGTTCTTACAGCCTTAACATTGCAACACCAACGACGCCTACGTCCTGGATCAGTTAAAAAGACTGCCAGATTCCTTTTCTTAGTTCACCCATTTTCCACTGTCTCTTGGTCCCAAGTTTATCTGAATGATCACCTTTCAATATTCTCTGCTACTGCCCATTGGGATGCCCTCAATTGTCCCCGTGTTTTGTGGGGTGGTTGGAAGAGGGCGCTTGAGAAGGCGGTGCCACTGTGGGGAGGTTGGGAGTCACCGGGATGCCTCCGGGGTCGATCCCTTCCGTGGCTGCCGGTATTCCTCCGGAGCCACACCTACAACGCCTGGAGGATACCTGCATTCAGGATGAATTGCCTGCTGGTGTATTACTGACCAAGGAGCAGACGTGACAAAGATTTCCTTGTCGACACAGTTTTGTAAGCTTTCTGGGATGCGACCTGTGATTGCTTGGCGGATCTCAGTGGCAGCTGCCTCCCTCATCCCTAGTGATGCTTGTTCACTATACCAGGACATGTGGGGTGTACAGCTGAGATTTGGTGCATCTTTCAACAGACCCTGAGCAAAGCTAAAGGGCTCCAACTCATGCACGCTGAGGGCCACCCCTTGTATCTTGCCCTCCTTGAGAGCCTGGGCTAAGGCTTTTTCATCCATTAAAAATATTTTTAATTGTGGGAAAGTACACAGAGTGTAAAATTTACCATCTTTATTACTTTGAAGTACAGAGTTCAGTAGTGTTAAGTGCATTATTATATAACCAGTCTTCAGAACTCCTATCATCTTACAAAACTAAAACTCTACATAACTGTTAAAACTCCCACCTCCTCTCCCAGCAACACTGGCAACCACCATTTTGTTATTTGTCTCTTTGAATTTGATTACTTGAGGAAGCTCATGTAAATGTAATTGTGTATTTGTCTTTTTAATAACTGGCTTATTTCATTTAGTATAATGTCCTCAAAATTCATCTCTGTGTCAAAATTTCCTTCCTTTTTAAGTCTGAATAATATTCCATTGCATGTATCCATTAAATTTTTTAATTATTCAATTGTTTGTTGTATTTTGGCATCTTTCAAACTTATTTGATGATCTATTTCAGTTTCTTTCATTTCATTGTCAAAATCGCAATTAATTTCTGAGTGGTAGTGAAGAGTATAGGGAATTCTGAGCTCCCACTTCAGTTCAATGCTAGGTATTTCACCTTAGGGAAACCAGATTCTTAGATCATCTGTGCTTTATTTTTCTTTTAATATCTATAGTTAAGAGGTAAATTCTCAGCTGTGATACCTCTTGGATTTGACTCTTGATGAGTGAAGCCACGTGATAAGAATTAAAAGAAAGAAAGATGGAAAGAAAGAATGACAGAAAGAGAAAGCAAGCAAGCAATCAAGAAAGCAAGGAAATAGGCAAGCAAGCAAGAAAGAAAGAAAAAGAGAGAAAGAAAAGAAGGAAGGAAGAAAGGAAGGAAAGAAAGGAAAAGAAGAGAAAGGAAAGGAAGGAAAGAAGGAAGAAAAGAGGGAAATATATATTTTTTCAAATTCTTGGCTTTTTGCCAGGCTTCTGGCACACTCCTACAATCCTAGCAGCTTGGGAGGCTGAGGCAGGAGGATAGCAGGTTTGAGACCAGAGGCAGCTTGCAGAATTTAGTGATACTCTGTCTCAAAATAAAAAAAATATATAAAAGGACCTAGAGGTGTAGCTCAGTGGTGGAACACTTGCCTTGCATGTGCTAGACCCTGGGTTTAACCCTCTGTTGTTGTTGTTAGGTGCCATCGAGTCGGTATCCGACTCATAGCGACCCTCATAGGGTTTTCAATGGCTGACTGCTTCGGGATTGCCTTGGGAGTGGATTGCCAGGCCCTTCTCCCATTTTTGTGGTGCTGGGAATTGAACTTGGGACCTCAGAGACTGCAGTGCAGCGCTCCACCAACTGAGCTAAATCCCAGCCCGGTTTAACCCTCTAAAAAAAGGGGGGTTGCCTGGGGTTGTGGCTGAGGGATAGAGTACTTGCTTAGCATACATAAGGGTCTAGGTTCAACCTCCCATATTGCAAATAAAACAAAACAAAAAACTCCCAAATGCTTGCCTTTTACAGTTGAAAACTATGGCTTTCAGTACTATTGTCTATGTTAAATATTTACAGAAGTTTGTAGAAGTGCTTAAAAGCCATAAATTTGACTCATTTTTCTGTCTTAAATCCTACATCAAGGCTAATATATATAGACAATGATTGTTGCTGTTTAAATGGTAGGAGGAAGATTATGGGTAAAAGGAACTAAAACAAACAAAGGAAAGAAAAAAAGAGCAATGACCACATTGATCAATATTAAAGTATTACCCTGATATATAAGAATTAGAGCTAATGCATTTAAAGCATCTGACACACAATAAGTATTCAAGAAATTGTGGCTATAATTACAGTATCTTCACCCCTTTTGATAAGATTTGAATGAATTTTGACAGTAAACCTTGAGTTGGTTCAAGGTCACACCCTCAAGTGCAAGCCTGATGATTTGGAATTTTGACCTGGTGACTGCAGGGCACTTATGTGCTTTGAAGAACAGACATAAGGTCATGGAAATGCTGCTGTTCTATTGTTCAAGTTGAGAGGAATAAACACCCTATTTGTAGAAAAGGAAAGGACCACTTGGTTTTCTTCTATCTGAACACCATAATTTATCTTAATATCATCATACTTTGCTTAGAATAATTGTTTTAAGCAAAATATCCACATATATGATTAGTCCTGTTTAGGTGTTAGAAACTTAAATTCTTTCTATGTAAAGAGAATGCAATTGTTCTCATCCTTTCTTCTGAATGGAATGCCAGACTACACCTAGAAGATGAAAAATGTACAGATAGATGGCACAGTTCCTACGCTTACAGAACCATAGGTTCAAAACCAGTGTCGGCTACATATTAGCTGCGTGACCAAGGCAACACCATTTAACACCTTGTTCAACTTTCTTATCAGTACACAGGGATAAAATAGTACCTACCTTTCAGAATTAGTGTGAGAATTACATGTTGTAATAATAAAGCATTTACTGTAGTGTCTGATAGGTGGTACAGGTCAGACACAGTTAGCTGCTGGTATTTATAACTCCCACCTTCATTTGTTCAATCAGTTCCACCTTGACATTCTTCCAAAACATTATTTTCCTTAGCAGTTTGCTATTATTTTCTGAGTATTGTAAGGATTTTCATTTCCCACTAAGAAAGCTGTGTCTTTATTTTCTCCTGTGTAGAGCTTCCTTAGCCTCATGACCGAAGTTTCTTGCTTTTCATATAAGACATCATTTTCAGAGCGTGCTGAGGTCCTCCTGTGGTAAGGATCAAGGTCAATGTTGATGCTGATGGCAGATGTACTGGTTGCCTTGACTTGCTTCTAAAGCCATTCTGAATCCTGACTGGCTTCCCTTGCCTTGAACAGTTGTCTTAGCTATGATGACTTCATAGCTGTTAGAGAGTGCCAACTATTGAAAAGCTTTTAATTTTTTTGCTGAAGTCTCTTTCTCAAACTATAGCAACCCTTTATGCCCTTCCTTCTCAATATAGCCTCTTACTGGTTGATTAGTTTGTTTGGAATCCCCATGCTATAATCTAGCTCATTTTAAAAATAGATCCTTCACTTCTAATCATTTAAAGAAAATCAGACAAAACAAATAGAACAAGCAGCAATAGTATATAGCATTTCTAGAAAGTTCTAACTAAGAAAGGAAAGATAAAGATAGCAAGCAATGAATTAATTCTATTTTTATGTGGGGGGAGAAGGTTCTCCGACTTTAAACTAAATTAGGTCTTGTGGCAGTTAATCAAATGAAATGCAGAAGATGCCTGGGAATTCAAGCTTCTGATAAGTATGCAAGCATCATAATGAAATCTTTTTTCATTGTACAAAAAGCAGTTTTGAGTATCCACTATTCTTGCAACATTGTGTCAGGTGCTGAGAACTGTTTTAGAGGAAAATAAAACTTTCCCCTGCAGTACTCTTGCACTTGTGACTGGCTCCTGCTGTGTGAGCACACCACTAAAGAGGGCCCTACTGCTATATATATACCTATAGACAGTTGTTCTAAACTCCTCACCAGCCCCAAACTCTGCACATGTGTCTACAGCTGACACATAAACCACACACATGCGTGCCAATAGTTCTGACTCCTATAGCCAAGTTGAATGCATGCCACTGATCTGCATCACCTCACTCATGACTGCACCTGGTATCTCTCTGCCTCTGAGCATATGCACACCCCTGGCCCTAGACCCACCTCTGCCTTCTTTGGCACCTTGCTGCTGGATCCTCACAGCCTTCAGTTCATTCACAGTTCTTGCTACCAAGGGCCACACTGTTACTGATGTTGAAATCTGCCTAAGCCAATGAGACACTGATTCCCTGGACCTGGAGCCACTGCACACAACATAGCTAGTATCCTCCACCACTAGGCCTGGTGGCACATCACACAACTCCTACCCCATGCCAGTGAAGGTCTTTCCTTACCACAGCAAGTCCAGAAAGCCTTGAGGAGCTTATCACTTCAAATGCACAGGCTCTTATGCAAGGCTACAAGGACCATGAAGAATGAGGGAAACATGACATTACCAATTCAATTCTGAAACTTCTCACATTGATGCCAAAGAATTGAAGATAAAATTGCCCGACAACTAATTAAAAATAATTGTTTAAAATAATTGTTTTAAAGAATGTCAGCAAACTACAAGAGAACATGAAATAAGGAAAACGATACAATAACAAAATTAGAAGTTCAGTGAAGGACGGAAATCAAAAAAGAACCAAACAAAATGTTGGACCTTAAGAACACAATGATTTCACTAAAAAGGGCAAAAGAAAGTTCCCACAACAGATTCAATGAAACAGAAGGAAGATTAATCCAAACCCTGCAGTGATAAGAGAAAATTCTATAGTTAGTGAGATAGAGCCTGATGCAAAGGCAGTGGAGTCAATATGTGGAGCTTTAGTTTTGCATTATCTTTGTTTGTAATATAGAGCAAACAGAATTATGCTTATTTTTGCTCTTTCAGGCTGTGAGAATATCGATAGATCATCTTTAGTTTTTAGGAAATTTTAACTCTTTTTGTTCTATTTACCATTTTTAGTTTGGGAACAGAATTTATTTAGCTTAGATTGTTGTTGTTGTTGTTAGGTGTTGTCGAGTTGGTATCCGACTCATGGCGACCCTCATAGGGTTTTCAATGGCTGACTGTTTCGGGATTGCCTTGGGAATGGATTGCCAGATCCTTCTCCCATTTTTGCGGTGCTGGAAATTGAACTCAGGTCCTCAGAGACTGCAGTGCATCTCTCTACCAACTGAGCTAAATCTCAGCCCATTTTGCTTAGGTAGGTAGCTACTATTCTTAAGAATAGCAAAATATGTGGCTGGGGGTTTAATTCGTTTGGTAGAGTGTGTGCTTAGCATGGACTGAGGCCCCAGATCAGATTGCTAGCATTTAAAACCAACCAACCAACCAACCAACCAACAAAACCAACCAAACAAAACCTAAAAACAAAAACTAAACAATTGCAATGTTAATTGAGAGCAATTCAACTTTAACTGGCATACTTTGATGGAAACAACTTGAGTATGAAAAGGTTCAGAAAAGTCTGAAGCAGAGCTCATGAAGGAAAAAGATTACAGATCGAAATTGGCCACAGACCTACAGGAAAGGCAGATAGAAAGATCCTCCAAGTCTTAGTAGTTTTAAATGAAGCCACAGTGAAAACCAGTGTAATGTTTTCTAACACTAACTCCATACATACCTTTTGCTGCTCTTAAGCAATAAAAAACATGCTTCTAAGTTTGGATCCAAATTGTTAGTATTTGTGTTGTATAGGTCTGTATATAATGATTTCCAGATATGAGTCAAAAGCAGTTGCTCAATTTGACGCATTTGAATTATAGCCCAAAATTAATCCAGCAAAACAGTTTAGTTTAGGAGAATCCTTCTATAGATGAAGATTTTATTTATTTAAAAGTAACTCTAGCTATGGATCTGGGATTTAGCTTGGTGAGTAGAGCACTGCACTGCAGTCTCTGAGGTCTGGAGTTCAATTCCCAGCACCGCAAAAATGGGAGAAGGACATGGCAATCCATTCCCAATGCAATTCCGAAACAGTCAGCCATTGAAAACCCTATGAGGGTTGCTATGAGTCGGATACCGACTTGACGGCACCTAACAACAACAACAATAACTAGCTATGGATTAGGTTTCCAATTAGGATCTGGCATTTTCTTCCATATACCTAATTATACCTTGTTCTAAGGGAGAACATTGACAAGAAAGAGAGACTAGAGAGAAGAAAGTTAAGAATCAAGACTTCAATTTTGAAATCTATCTCAGTGATTATCAGCTGTGTGATGTTAGAAAAATTGCATGATATCTATGACCATTTGAGTGCAAACTATTTCTAATTGTTTATTCTCCTGTATATGTGACTTTGTGGCTTATTACATTAAGAGGTGCTGTTTCCTCATCCATTGACTATAGACTTAACCTTGTAGTTGCTTTGACCAAAAGAATCGGGGTAATGGTAGAGGGACAGAATGAGTGACCATGTGGCACTTCCAAGATCAGACCTCTTACTATATTGAAACCGAAGACCAAATGAAGGATTGATGGCCCCAGGTGAGAACTGGCCACCTCCACTACCACCCCAAGAAGGACCCAGACTACTAGTAGACCCACAAGTTCAACAAATATTTGAGAGAGTCCATCAGATACCAGAAGACTCATTTAGCTGAATTCAGTCTCTGTTACTGATTTATGGAATCATGAAATAAATAAATGATTATTGTTTAAAATCACTAAAATGTTTTAGTGGCTTTTTGATATTTAAGCACCTTATCTATATGGCGGAGATGGCTATACTTGCCCCAGAAGGTTGTTATAAGAACCATATGGTATAAGCAATATTAACAGCCTATAATTATGGCTGGCATACACCATGTGCCTAATTAATTTCAGTTCCTTTTCCACCCCTTTTATCATCCCCACCCCTCTTTTCACCTGTTCCTTCCCTATAGCTTTTCCCCTTGGTTTAAAAAAGCAAGTAGTCAACCTTTCAAATCATTTGATTGCCACATAGATGGCTAAGGTGCTGTGAATATGTAATTAAAATGATGAATGCTCAGTTCACATTAAAATAATAGGCAGGATGAGTGCACAAGAACACATCTTGATTAAGCTGTTTGATCCACACACCTTCTTACTGGCTGTTCACCAAACTGAGTGGAGCTATGTGAGGATGAGTGACAGGCTCTGTGTGACTCAGAGGGGAGGCTCCCGGAGGGGTTAGTTTCGTCAAATGCTACTCATTCACATTTGGTATTTTGGGGTCAATTAATTATTGAAAATTTTTTTACAGCTTTTATTAATTTCCAAGTATTATATATCTGAGCTAACTTGAGCATATTTTGAAAGTGAATCAATATTGCTTGATTTGATTAATAAATATGTGTTGGGAACCTACAAGTATCATGACTAGGGACACAGTATGGACATAAAATATTCTCATCCTCGTGGAGCTTACCTGTGTTCTTTTCTTTAATGACCTTCTACATAGGTCTTCTTATCCCTAGGGACTCTGGGATCAATTTTTCTTTGGAAGGAGAGACTGAAGCCCATTGATTCAGCATTAACTCAGACTGGTTGTTAAATATGTTATAACCATATAAAGAAGGTTGAATGTAACTGGGTCTAATCTTCTTTGGACTCAATTGCAATGAGATTGAATAATGCCTCTAGGGGCTGAATAATATATGCTGTCCAGTGACTGTGTTATACTGATAGCTGCTGTTAGATAAGTCATTTGCCTGCACTGCTAATTGCCTGCTGTTGGGAATTTTCTCAGTTGCCCTGAATCTTTGACTCATTTTCATTCATTTATCTCTGAAGTCATTTATTTACTCATTCCTCAACTTAAACACATGTATCTTCAGTGTACCACACTGATGGTCTTTTCTCTAAAGGAGCTTTTGGTCTAGTGAATGAAAGCAGACATGTAAACAAGTAACTAAAACAAATTGTTACATTAGCTAGAAGATCTACAGAGAATTTAGAGACAGGGATAAGGATTCAAGGTGGCTTTAACATAGGTAGCTTGTTTTGAGCTCTCCGGACAAAGAAAACTTATCATAGCTCCAGGAAGCAAATCTAACAGCCAGCCTTTTATTTTATTTTATTTTATTTTATTTCCATGTCCTAGGTCTGGACTTTTCTAATCTTGTGATTCTGTCTGGAATTTCTGAGTGTACCATTTCTATTTCTCTGAGACTCAGTTATGACTCTAGGGTACCAAAAACTTGGTTAGACTTAAGAAGAAGACACATATTCAGTCAAAGAAGGTATAAGTTTTATAAGAAATTCTCATGGTGATATTTCCATTTTGTTACAGATGATATTTATGGAAAATAATTGTTGTGACTAAAATTACCATTTGTATTTAAGAAGTGCTTACTGCCCTGAATTAGGAAGCCAGTAGTGTATTGGTTTGCTAAGACTGTCATAACAAAATACCACACATTGGGTGGCTAAAACAACAGAAATTTATTTTCTCACAATTACAGAGGCTGAAAAGTCTGAAATCAAGGTGTCAGTAGGTTGGTTTCTTCTGAGTTCTCTCTCTGAAGCTTTCAGATAGCTTTTTTTTTTTAATGTGTTCACATTGTGTTCCTTCTATTTGCTGTCTCTGTCCTAATCTCTTAAAGACACCAGTGGTATTGAATTAGGATACACCCTAATGACCTGATTTTAACTTAACCAACTCTTTAAAGACCCTGTCTGAAAATGCAATGACATCTTGAGGTACTAGGGGTTTGGATTTCCACATGTGGACTTTAGGGGAATACAACTCAGTCTATAACAGTAGTTTTCACCAAGAGAGTTCATTAAAATTTGAACACTCACAGGCAGCAAATAAATTGTCATTTCATTTTTTAACATACCTTATAAAATGCATACAGTTCTTTGAAAGAAAGGGAATATGCTGTTTCATGACACTTGGTGTATGTTTATATGTAAGTTCAATTGGCTTGTATGTGCAGGAGGGAAGTCTGAAGTTTCTAAGGATGCCAGAAACAGTGTGAAAGTGTTTGGGTTTTTCTGAGTTTCTGTTTATTTATTTTCTTGTTGTTGTTGTTGTTAGGTGCCGTCGAGTCGGTATCCGACTCATAGCGACCCTCTGTACAACAGGGGAGACACTATTGTCAGTGCTTCTCTGCTGTTCATAGGGTTTTCAATGGCAGATTGATTTTTGGGAGGGGGTTGCCAGGTCCTTCTCCCAAGCCTAGAGTTTCTGGTGTTCCTAGATGGTCTCCCATCCAGGTACTAACCAGGCCCGACCCTGCTTAGCTTCCGAGATCTGACGGGATCGGATGCCACAGGGTTATGGCTGCAGGCTTTATTTTCTTAGTCTAGTAATAAAAATTACGGCATATGATTTGAAAACAATTTCTTCCCTAAATTAGCAATTAGGCTTCTTCTTCTTTGTTTACTGTCAGGAACATTTATCTTCTCCTTTCTTTGCTTTATGAGCTCTCAGTTTGATTTCTGTTCTAGCAATGCATCATTAGTTAATAGTATTTTCCTCTCTGCCTGCATTAACGTGTGTGTGTGTGTGTGTGTGTGTGTGTGTGTGTATGCACATGTGCATGGGAGAGAGAGAGGAGAGACAGAGAGAGTAAGTGAGAGAGAAAGATATGCTGGAACAGGAGAGAGGAAGAGATCACATTTGCTGTGAATTAAAATGTCAGCTCTTGGTATCCACATGGAAATTCAGAGAAAGCATTATCTAAGAGAAGAAAAGAATTTATTTACTGAACTTTTACAAATACTTGGACCACACCTATAACATTTGAAATTATTCTTATACCCTAACATTTGGAAGAAACTAATGGAATTTTAGTCAAAAGAAAAGATGATACACACAAAGTAGTCTTGTATGAAGAATTAGGCGTATCTTATTTCACAATTTAATGGAATATTAATGCAAGCATTTTTTTAGATGTTGGAATTCATGAACATTTCACAGATATACATGTTCACTTTTAAAACTTATCTCTGATTATTACAAGATTTTTAATCAAGAGCTATCATAAATCAGATATTTCTCTATTAAATTCAAATTGATTGTTAAAAAGCACTTATCTTCTTTTGATAGCTATCTTCCCAATCTACTAGACATCCATTCTATTGTTCAGTCATCCACAAAGCCTTGTGGAGTCAAACTTCCTTCTCTTCATGCTTATTGCATTGGGTCATTTGGTGTCATGAAATCATGAAATGGTCCTGACCTCTATGTGGATCTTAGCTACTTAAGGCAAGAGATCATAATTTTACTTCATTCAGATACTGTGACCCATGCTGAAGTGGAGAAGTTCCTCTAAATGGCTTCATTGATGCCTTGTTTTGTACCTACATTAATACTTGTAGTTTATTTGTACCTACATTAATACTTGTAGTTTATTACATTCAATGAGTTTCTTCATGAAAAAAACCAAAAATTTCATCAATTTTATTAGTCCACTATGTAGAACATTAGCAAATAAACTCTCCTTCTTAATCAAATTCTTTCTATGCATAGACATGATCAATATTTTCTAGTCCAAAATACTCTTCTAACAATAACTTGTTGTTGTTGTTTGGTGCCATTGAGTCAGTGTCTGACTCAATGATCCTCATAGGGTTTTCAATGGCTGACTGTTTTGGGATTGCTTTGGGAGTGAATTGCCACATCCTTCTCCCATTTTTGCAGTGCTGGGGATCAAACCCTGGTCCTCAGAAAGTGCAGAGCAGCACTCTACCAACTGAGCTAAACCCCAGCCCCTCTAACAATAACTAAGAATGCCAAAAAACAGATGTGACTGTCCATTCTTTGCTTATTGAATTATATATAAATAAATGATTGTACATCCTAAAAATCTGAGCTCTGACATTATAAATGACCTATTTATTTCCCAGATTTTGTGTACTTCTAACTTTTACTTGTAAATTGAGAACATCATTAAAATGAATTCTTCTCTTAGCAAATGTGTTAGTCAGCTTACTGTCACTGAGACAAAATACCAGAGATAATCCTTTTATAGGGAGGAAAGGTTTATTTTGGGTTACAATTTTGAATGTTTCAATTCAAGTTCAGGTGGCCTCATTGCTTTGGGCCTGTGGTGAGGCAGCACATCATGGTGGGAGCACAGAGAGGGAGAGAGAAAGAGAGAGATGGAGGGAAGAGGCAGGGATCCCATTAACTCTTTTAAGTGCACCACTCCAGTGACCTACCTTCTTCCCACTAGGCCCTACTGTTTAAATGTTCTCCCACCTCCCAATAATGCCACAAGCTGGCAACTAAGCCTTTAATACATGGGCCTATTGAGTTATTCAAGGTCCAAACTATAGTGGTAGAAGATTGATAATGATTACTACCTTGATAGAGCCTTGCCTTACTCACAGTCTTAACCTTAGGACTTATATGAGTTAGCTTTCTATTGCTGTAACAAATTCTGGAGATAAGTCAAGTTAAAAAGAGGAAAAATTTATTTTGGCCAACAGTTTTAGAGGTTTCAGCCCATGAATAATTGTCCTTGCTGCTTTTGGGAATGTGGCAGGGCAGTAAATTGTGGTGGGAGTGAACAGTTGAAGAAATTGCTTCTCTCATGGCAGCTGGGGATCAAAAAGAGAGGAAGGGGATCCCAGTATCCCATTCAAGGTAGGCCCCTAGTGACCTAACTTCCACCATGTAAGCTGTACCTCCTAAAGGTTTTGTCAATTCCAATAGCACCACAGGGTGGTAACCAAGCCAACAAGGTTCTGGAGATCCAGTTGTCCATATGGTATAGCTCTGCTTATAGCCTAGTGAGAGGTACAGAGAATTAGAGGTACAGGACAATTATTATGAACTGAATGTTTGTGTTACCCCAAAATTCATTTGTTGAAGTTCCAATCCCCAATGTGATGGTCCTGGAAGGTAGGCTTTTGGGAGATAATTTAGATGATGAGAGTGGAACTCTTATGAATGAGATTGTTGTTAGGTACCGTCAACTTGGATTTGACTCATAGCAACCCTACGAACAACAGAACAAAACACTACCCAACACCATGCCATGCATACCATCTTTTAATATTTGAAGCCATTGTTGAAGCCACTATGTGTCTTCTCATTTTGAGTCATTCAAAAGGAGCTCCCAGGGGTCCTACTCCATTCCCATCATTAAGGTCAATCCTACTTTTGGGAAACTTAGATGGGAAGGGGGGGAGGGGGGAAACATAGGGGAGGGTAAGGGGTAACCTATATGAATAATGTTTATCAAATTGCATATATGAAAATTGTCACAATGAAAAGCATGTCAAAATGAACCACATTATGATATACATTAAAAATTTCTAATAATAATAATAAAAAAGGTCAATCCTACTTTGAGAAAACATCTTTTCCTCAGTTGTTTCTTGAATGCCTTCCAACCTAGGAGGCTTATTTTCCAGCACTGTATTTGACAGTGCTTCTCTGCTATTCATAGGGTTTTCAATGGATAATTGTTTAGAGAGTGGACTGTTGGGTCCTTTTCCTTATTCTATCTTAGTCTGAAGTTCAGCTGAAATTTGTTCACCATGGGTAGCCCTCTTGGAATTTGAAATATTGGTAGTATAGCTTTCAGTATGATAGCAACACACAAGCCTGCATAGCACAACAAGCTGGCAGACATATGGGGGTTTTAGCTCTTGGACAGTCCAAATTCTTTTTAATGTCAGGATCTTTGAATGTATTCTTTCTTCTTCCCAGAAATATTTTCTCTTGGCTCTTCATTTTTCTTCTGTTTCTCATGCTTTTGAAGTAAGCTAAATTGACTCTTCCACAAAAAAGGCCATCCTTAGCATCAAAAGTAGGGACTAAAGTAAGTCTTCATCTCGTTCTACTTCAGCATTCTGTAATTTTATAGCTTATCACAATTTGTGACTATCCCCCTTTTGGAAATAATGTTTCCATAAATGATTTTGGTCTTCCTCCTCAAATGGACTGCAAGTTTTATGAGAGCAGAATTCTTGTCTGATTTTTTTCCATTGCACCATAACTCCAGGAACACATATTTATTGAAGGAATGAATGAGAAAATGCCACTCAGCCTAAGGCAAGACTCTCTCTGTATGTAAGTTTTTTTTTTTTCTGCTGTTTTGGTACCAGGATATTGAATCCAGGACCTCACACACACTAAGCAAGTGCTCTGCCACTGAGCCACATCCCCAGGTCCTTTTTCACTTTTTATTTTGAGAGTGGATCTTGTTAAGTTGTGTAGGCTGCCTCTGGTCTTGAACTTCTGATCTTCCTACCTCAGCCTCCCAAATAGTTGGGGTTATAGATGAGTGCCAAGGTGCCCAACCTTTGAGAATATTTTAACTGACATATAATAATTGTATATATATATGTGGTACAGTGTGATATTTTGGTATATGTATACAGTGTATGGGTGTTTTAACTGACCATGAGGCAAGACTATTTTATATAAATTTATATTGCATAATAGAGGTATGGCTTATTGGTAGCTACAACAGAAGAGTTAGCATTATACCTTTTGTCTTGGTATAAGTAGGTGTCAAAGACTTTGGACTTGGCAATCAACATCATTTCAAGGTTCTTAATATCTTAAAATTAAAAAATGAGCAAGAATCAATAGCTCCCCAATAATACACTTCAGGGTGAAGCTCTCAATTTTGGCATTGCTAGAAGAGAGGTATATTACTTTAACAATTTGAAGTATGAAAAAAGACAAATTCTGCACAATTGTGAAAAGGACCAATCTTCTGAGAATCATTTCTGAAGAAGCCCCAGAATTATTTGGAAGGAACTGAAGGAGAGAGATGGCTAGAGGGCATAGATCTAAAAATGTGGTTTTGTTTTTTTCTTCAGAAAGAGTTTTATGACCCTGATTATTTTATTTAGACTGACCTATCCTAGAAAGCATATATTATCTATGGGAATAAATACTATCCAAGCACTAACTTCACTCTCAGTAAGCTGAGTTGTGTCATCTGCATAGTGCAGGTTGTTAATGAGTCTTTCTCCAGTCAATATACCACATTCTTCTTCATAAAGTCCAGCATCTTGGATTATTTGCTCAATATGGAGATTGAGGGGATATGGTGAAAGAATACAGCTCTGATGCACATCTTTCTTAACTTTCAACCAGGCAGCGTTTCCTTGTTCTGTTCTAGTAACTGCCTTCTAGTCCCTGGATAGATTCCTTATAAGTACAATCTGTCCTAGAAGTATGACCAGAGTGTCCCTTGCAAGCTAGGATGGATAGACTGCATCTGACATATTTTGGACATGTTGTCAGGAGAGACCAATCCCTGGAGAAGGACATCATGTTTGTGAGAGTGGCAGGCCAACAAAAGAAAGGAAGACCCTCAACTAGGTGGATTGACACAGTGGCTGCAACAATAGGCTTAAACATAAAAAAGATAGTGTGCCTGGCACAGAATCTGGGAGTGTTTCATTCTATTGTACATAGAGTTGCTATGTGTTGAACTGGACTTGCTGGTACCTAAAAACAACAACAACAACAACGCAAGAACAACAATAACAAAGCACTAACTAAATGCATAGTTACCTTTAGTTAACATTTTCTCTAGCTGTTGCAGCTGTCTATTACTGTGTAAAGCTACTTTGCATACAGCATCCATGAAAGGTGGAAGTATGTAGGAAGGAAGTGAGATGGTGCATGTGAAGTGGTGTGCGATTGGGACATTAGTGTGTTAACAGGTACATATGGATGGGTATCCAATCTAGACTAAAAAGCAGAAGGTGACCATTGGAAACTTAATTCAGTGTTTTACAGTAATCATCTAATATCCTCAGTATTTTCTTTGCCAGATTTTGAGCAGGGAACTTCTGAGCATTTGCTTCACATAGCATCTGACGGGCTGAAGAAATTGTTGAGAAGTTTAAGTGACCTCACGCACATGTTCCATCTGGTGCCAATTCCTGGATCTCAGTGCAGCTATCAGCCAAGAGCCTCAGTTTTCCATGGGTCCTCTCCACATATTTGCTTGTGCTTCCTTTTAGAATGGTGATCAAATTTTTTAAAGAAGCATTATAAGCAGGAAAGTTGGAAGCTGTGTAGATATTTTAAGGTCTAGCTTCAGGAATTATATAGCATCAGTTTCAACTTACTTTATAGTTCAAAATGGATTACAGTACCACCACATCTTCAAGGAGAAAGGCAATAGGTTTCACCTGTTCATAGGAAAATGGCAAAGCTATATTGTAAATGAATAAGTCAAATAAGAGATATTGTTGTGATCTTCTTTGGATACAATCTACCATGTTCATCTAAAATCTCTTGATGTTTAATTTTTGGCCTTGAATTTGGAAGGCAACTGATAATTTCCTATTGGTA
>VMDO01000833.1:191601-252282 GCA_007922755.1 Pedetes capensis
TATATATATATATATGTATATATATATATATATATATATATATATACATATATATATATATATATATATATATATATATATATATATATATATATATATATATATATATATATATATATATATAACCAAAGGGAACCTTTTCCTTTATTTTGTACCAATAAATTCATTCCAATGTCAAGTAATGTCTCAGAATGAGCAATATTGTTGTAGCTGGTGAGGTGGTCTTAGTACCTGGACTCTGATCATTACCTTGTAGTAACTTGGGCATATATTTGGGGAATAGCTTCCTCTTATAAAGTGAGTGCTGTGGACTTAATGTTTGCCATTATTTTTGAGGTTGTTTATATTTTCAGAGAAATTTTGTGTTAAACATTTCTCATGACTACTCAAGAAAGTCTGCTTCATCATCCAACTTGGAAATAAGTTACTTATACACTTCTTGTATCTGTTTTGGTAAAATAGCATAAATATTTAAAATATCCTTTTTCCATATTAAGATTTGAACATCAATTATTTCTGGGTAATGTTAAATTAATTTGAGATTCCAGTTCTTTATTTTTTTCTAGCAAATAGTAAAATCGGTGTGAACATGTTAACTTTTTACTACTAAAAGTCATAATCCTTGCTTTTCTTTGCTGGTTAGGTTTGAGTTTTGGCAAGGAAGCATTTTAATGGCATGTGCAGTAGATCAGAACTCTTAGAGATTCCAGATCATTGCAATAGAAACACATTTCTATGTGTGACTTTAATCTTGTACTGCTTGATTATCTCAGTCACTTTTTCTGTCATGATTCATGAATTTACCATGTGACATCATTTAATGGACATAGTATAATTTCTCACAGCAACTCTATGAGATAGGTGACATTACTATTCCGTTTTCTCAGGTAAGGAAATAGAGACAGGGGGCACTTATCAAATTGCCCAAGATCACATATCCTACAACTGGTAGAATTGGGGTCAAACTCAGCAATTTTGATTTCAGAGTCTACTTCTTAACACTTGTGACACATATTCCTTTTCAGTCTTGAAATCATAATTTTTTTTCTCTTTAGAAATTCCAACTATAAATTCGACAGGATGGTTCCAGGACTGAGGCCATAGGACTGAGGCACTGACTCTAATGTATCTTGGAAGTACTGAATCACTTGCATAATGGATCACAGACTGAATGATGAGACAGATATCACAAGGTTTGGGGGCTTAATGGGCTTCATCTCCAACACACTTAAGAACTTTCCCGTGTACATCTGTCATCCTTTCATAGTCCTGTTAAAACATCATTATTCCACTTGTATTCCTACCCACTGCTTGGCCAGAAGCTTTTCTTGCAGTTCCGTTTTTCATACTCAGTGTGGCTTCCCAGAGTAGGATGATAAAATAACTTAGGTCATATAAAAAATCCAGTAACACACTATTAAAAATAGTGTAAATTGCATAGGACTGCTAACATGTTTTATCTTGAAAATTTATTTGGAACGTTTGCCTAACTGGAACAATTTTGCATATTCACTTCCATCTGCCTATGAAATATTCCCGTGGATAAAACTACTCCTTGTTCTGAATATTCAACATTAACTTTTCCTGTTGGCTATTTAAAATTCACAAGTTTATTAGAAACACAAATCAGGTAGTTTACATTATATGTGTGTCTAATCTTCTGTACATTTTTTAGCTTAACCTGCCATTTATCCAATATACATTGCAACTGCATATGAATAAATCATCTGAAACAACCTCAAAAGCATTGAAACCAATATACTTAATCATTTTTCAGATTCATTTTAATCATTTATTGTCTCTCATAAATGTAGGAGCTAGTGTAACATACTTAGAAAGTGTTATTGGCTGGAACTTTTTCTTGGATGGGCTTATGGTTAGAAGACTGAGGTTTGAATTTCTTATTTTCCCCCTTTATGATTGTGACATGAAGTCACATTTTGTGTTAGTTTTGGTAGAGCAGTAGAAGCATTCAATACTATATGTGAAGGTAGTTTCCTGATTGCCTGATCACCTCTATACCTTTTTAACAGTTGATCCTACCTCCTAATCCTGAAGCAAGAGTTGCTGTCATTCAAGGATCCTACAGCAATAATTCCTAGTGAGGAGGAAGAATTCCAGATCCATTTCCACTGCTGGTGTAACCTATCCATTGCTTTGCCCTGGACTCACAACCCCTTATCCTTCCATCCATATCTGCTCTCACCAGCCTTTGTTAAGTCTCTTGGATTTAACTGTCTGCTGGTTTAACTCTGGACTATGTGCCTGGCAAGCAATTATGGATCATCTCAGACAATCCTTTGGCTCTACCCTTTCTTTGCCTTGGTTCTTGTGGGTTTGTTCCAATCTATCTGGCACATGGTGGAGAATCTTAGAATCCATCTTACCATCTGAAATCCCAGGAGCTGCTTATCTAAGAAAGAAGTGGACAAATACTGTGTTGGGGTCTGGGTCAACCAAGGATGCTGGCACACAATTGCTGTTCCAAGAAGCTGGTTTACCTGTTACCCTCAAGGGAGCAGAAATATGTAGACTTTCCTGAAACAATAATGGTGTATAAGTCCAGGTATACAATTTTGTGAGGACACAGATGGTGGCCATGGAATCAAGCTTTCCCAATATGAAAGATTGTTTGAAAGACAAAAATTTTTTTTCTGGTACTTGGAGGTTGAACCCAGACCCTCACACATACTTTGCAAGTGCTCTACCACTGGGCTGCGCCCCCACCCATTTTTTATTTTTTATCATGAGAAAGGGTCTCATTAATTTATGCAGGCTGCCTCAAACTTGCGATCCTCTTGCCTCTGCTTCCTGCGTCCATGGGATTACAGGTGTATGCCACTGCACATAGCTTAAGACAGATCATTTGAGATGAGTATTAATGATATGCAAGCCTTAAATATGTGGAACAAGTATTTGATGGGGAAATTGTTATTATTTGAATACAAATCATAGAGTACAGGGAATAGTATAGTGTTAATAAAGAAATAGAAACATTTTAATATTACTGCAATGTAAAATGTAATGTAAGAAGGCAAAAATATGATGTTGGAGAAGGCAGAGGTCAGATCATGAAGACTGTATGCCATAGTGAAAAACATGGGCCTGTCCTGTACTCACAGAAAACTAGTTCTTGGGATGCTTGGTTATTTTATCTATTTGTGTGCTGCTCGATATGTACTTACTCTTCGCCTGGAGTAAGCACTGTGATTTGGCTTTGAAGTCCCCACTGCTCCTTCATTACCTGTCCATGGAGTGGTGTTTTGTTGACCCCACTCCAGTCAGGCACGTTACACAGGACATACTGGTAAGAACACAAGAACATTCCCATCCATCTGACCACAGCTGGTGCCTTCTTCAACTATGTCATTCTTCTCTTCTCAATAGTTGAGATAATAGAGGTTACTAAAATATATATGTAGAACATGGAACAGATTTAGTTGAGCCAAAAGAGGTGAAAGGAAGTAACTCTCTTCTAGCTGACTCATAAAGAAGTCCTATAACATAAGCAAAACTTCCTAGCAAGTGAAGCTTCCATGCATCTAACCAAATATGAATCCTCCCATTTTTTCCTACTTTTAAGAGTTTGTTTCTTTTGTTTCAAATGGTTAAGTATGAATACACCATCAGATTGATGTTTTTCATACTAATTTTCTTCATCATTTTGTTATTGTTAATTCTTCTAATATTCTGACAATACAGGAATTATGTCTTCATTTATAATTGCTTTGCTGGGAAATTAGGAGTTCTAAGAATAACTAAGTAGATCCTCTTTTAAGTATTTCTCATAGAACTCCAAGGCAATAGTTTAACATGTAAAATATATTGATTATAAATAAGTTTTCCTATACAAGAAGTTATTTCATTTGTGTATTCATTTTGTGGACTACATGGTGTAAGAATTGTCATCTTATAGAACAGAAAAAATAGAGCCTTTCTATAACTCAGTGGGCCTTTTTCATATAGTAGGTTGAGCCATGAATAGAAGGCTTCAGAGCCTGAGGTCTTTCACTATATCACACCTCCTCTTGGTTTTAATAGTACTGTTGGAAAACAACTCTGAGAAAGTGTTTACCTTTTCTCTTGTGCTAATATGGCACCTGAACCATCAGAGAAGACAAAATAATCGCTGGAATTGAAATGAGATAAGAACATATCTTTTAGCTTCTTTACTTGCAAGCTGTCAGGTTTATACCTAACTTCTCTTTGCATAAATCTCTGCCCAGTATCTACCCACATAATACAGATTGTTTTTTATTATTACTGGGCTATTCCTGAGTGAGCTTTTGTCTAATTCTGGGACACAGTTATAAATGCGTTTGGCACTGTATTATTAGCCAGGATAGGGATATGACTTCTTTAACCACAGAAGTGACAGTTATCAAAGCAAGAATCTGTGTATCCAAATTGTATTTGCTCTGCAAGGCATTTGTGGTGACCACCCCAAATGCACAGTAATGCATGTGTAATTGTAGCAGCTTGACAAATAATTCACATATAGGAAGCTTCCAAAATGTACTTGAATTGAAATGGTTTGGGGACTCTAATTATAAGCAGAGGCCTCCCTGGCTTTCAGTTCACCTTGGGGTCATAATTTTATATTTCAAACATTCTCTCAGAAGAGTATTACCACTGAATGGGCTTTCTTAACAGCTTTCCTGTTGAACTCTGGTGAGTTCTGAGTGTGTCAGGAAAATGTTTTAACTCCATTCTATTTCTGCTTGGCTAGAGAAAGCTTTTAATCTCTGTAAAGCTCATATTTTAAAAATGTGGGTTATAAAAGTAGTTTCTTTAAGAGAAAGAGAATGCCACTGCTTTCTAAATATGAAAAGAAATTATATGGCTTAGATATATTTGATAGCTTTATATTAGCACACCCGTCTCTGGAAAGTACTGATTACTGGATGAATACTGTGCCTTATCCCAGGTTCAACGTACACATTCAGTAAATAGAAAGTAGAGTGCTGAATACAATCTTATGAATGTAATCTCTTTAAAAAGGCCTAATAGAAGTTCTAAATAGTTGGATGTTCAAAATAATTATATTAATATATGTGATGGAGATATTGTAGGGCATACTTATAATGGCAAGCCAAGTAAGCACGCTACCTGCTTTGCAGAATACATGTTTGATGATGTTGACAAAAGAACACTATTTTAACCTTCCTATTTCTTTGTTAGATGCCATGTGGCATTGATTGTGATTTATTTAAAGGGCATTTTACCTTATATTTTCATATTTAGGATGTTTATCTTTAGTGGCTATTTTTTTCTTTGTGTGTAGAAGTATTTCAAAAGGAAAACTGCATTAGCTGGCTTTGAATTTGAACCCTTTTGTGGAAATGATTATGTTTTCCCACTGGATAAAGTAAAACCTTTACTAATTATGGTTTCTTGGTTGATAACAAAAAACAGAATCCTAGAATGTCAGAACTGGTAGGGAGCTTGGCATTGGTCTAATCATCAATCAATACATATGCTTTATTTTCAACTAATTATGCATGAAGACACCCCCCCCCCACTGCTACATCTCTCCCCCCTCCCTCCCTCTCTTTCTCTCTCTCTCTCTCTCTCTCTCTCGCACACACACACACACACACACACACACACACACACACACACACTTGCATATATATAAATAAAACTGAAGCAAAACTTTCAGGAAAAAAAAATACACTATCCATAATGTATCAAGACATTTTCTTGTGATATCTAGTTACCTAAGGAAAAAATGCTGATCCCAATCCACTAAACTGATATCATCAGCAGGACCAGCTACATACTTTGCAGGGCCCAAAGCAGTATGAAACTGTAGTATACTCTTATTAAAAAAAATTACAAATTTCAACATAGTGATAGTTGATCATAAATTCCAGGGTAGTGCACTTCTGAGCAAGTGTATTTCTGAGTAAGTGAGATTATACAGGTTGTATAGTTCTGAAGTCAACCTTCCTTGTTGCCTAAAAATGGGTGGTGGCCAGCAGTTTAAAAAGCACTGCTCTAGAGCAATCCTTCATTTTACAGATGTGAAGACTGAGGCCCATTGAAATTTAGCAACTTGTTTAAGATGAAAAGATGAGTAAATGCATTAGAATGGCAGTTTGCCATCTTCTATTTCAGTGCTCTTACTCTGAATCTCAAGTAGTTTATTCTGGGATGGTGGTTGGTGGTATTAGGTGCCTTCCAGTCAGGACAACTTATAGTGACAACAGATGAAACACTACCTGATATTGTGCCATGGCTGGGACTATTGTCAGCGCTTCTCTGCTATTCATAGGATTTTCAATAGCTGATTGTTTTGGGAGTGGGCTGCAAAGTTCTTCTCCCAAACCTATAGCACCCAGTGTTCCCAGGTGGTTTTCCATCCAAGCACTAGGCAGACCCAACCCTGCTTAGCTTCTGAGATTTGATAGGATCGTACGGCATGGTGGTTGGGCTGCAGGCTTAAAGCTAAGGTTGTTGTAGTCAGGTGCCCTTGAATCAAGTCCAACTTCTAGTGACCCTCCTAAGGTTTTCAGTGGCTGATTGTTTTGGATTGCTTTGGAAGTGGGTTGCCACATCCTTCTCCTGTTTTTGTGGTGTAAGGGATCCAGCCCTGCTCCTTAGCGTGCACAGCAGCACTCTACCAACTGAGCTAAGCCCCAGCCCCTTAGTCTAGGGTTATTGTTGCTGCTGTTAGATGCTGTTGAGTCAGATAGGATTCATAGTAACCCTATCTACAACAAAACAAAACACTCTCTGACACTGTGGCATGCCCTGGCACCATTATTAGTGCTTCTCTTTTATTCTTAGGGTTTTCAAAGAAGGATTGTTTTCTGAGTTGATTGTCAGGTCCTTTTCCCTAGCCTGTAGCACCTGGTATTCCCAGGCAGTATCCCATCCAATGATGAGAGGGTGCTATGGCTGTAGACCCTACTCTGTAGTAGGGTAATGGAATTATACATTTTTTTCCTTGTGATATAACTCCTTCTCTGATTTCAAATATAAAAAAAAATCAGATGATACTGAAAATACTTCTAATGCTACTTACTCTATTTCCATGCCTTGGTAAGAGAGAACAATGATTTTTTTTCCCATGCAGCACATCATATAATATTGCGGTTGTTTGAAGGTAATGAAGATAAAGAACCAGGCATAAGTATCAGATCCTGTGTCAGATAAGAAAGTCTTCGTAAAGTGGACTAGTTTCGCCCTATAGAAACTAAGAAAAGTCATGGAGAAGTGAGATAGATTTATAGAAAGATGGGAATCTTTGAGTGTGCAGAGAAGGAGGAGGGGACAACTGTTTATACAAGTTATTGCTTTTAAGTGTATAGAGGAAGAAGGCAGCCATGACTTAGATTTCCACACAGAAGTAACACCCAGGGCTATCATCTTGTAAGGAAACTGTATAAGATATCAAACAGAATAGAAGATGGAAAAGTACCAGGTGAAGCTGGGAGCCTGAGGGATCAAGGTAAGTTAGGTAATATATGCAAAGTCACATATCTATCTATATGGCCAAATAAATTTAATAAAATATATTGTTGAATTACAATAAGTACAATGTAAAATGCATTAATATTTAGCATCTAATTAGTTAGGTGAAATCGAATCAACTGTTTCAAAGCAAAAATGAATCTGTGCCAGCTAAACAAAAGAGGCTATTTAAAAATATATTCTATGATCTGAATCTACAATACTTTTTGTGGGAGGTTTTTGGGGAAGTTGATCAAACTATTTTTTTGTGTTTAGATCTAATCTTTAAGTCAATGGTTAATTTGACAATATAAAGTTTCTTTAATGTGTATGTATTTTTAGCAGGTCAAATGGAGGATAATTAAATAAGAGGAGTCGATACAACTTTAAAAAGCAATTCACATATCATCCTAAATTATTAGTTTTCATTGAAATCATAGTGCTTGATCCTGTATAGTCAAACCATGAGGAAATACTGGAAATACTGATTGAAAGTATCAATGAAGGTAATTAATCATTTATTGTTAGACTTCCAGATAAAGTTTTATAGTACGATGGCTGTCTTTGATTAATAACAGGCTCCTTGGAAAAGGCAGTAACATGAGACTTGTGCCCAAGTTTCTTCCATATATGGAGGTTTTAAGGTATTTTCATCCACACCCTAAATTTTTGCCTCTCCCTGCATACTTAGTATTTTTTTTTTACTCTTTTTTCCACTTTATATGCTTGCTTCCCAATTGTAGGCCAACCTAACATAGAAACCAATGAAAACCTTACAAAATCCTTTACCAAACTTCAATAGCAAACACCATCACCATTATCACCCTGTTGCTAAGTTCTTTTTCATTCTAATTTACTGGCTCTAGAGAATTTGAGAATCTTTTGGAAGAAACATATAAGTTCTTAACATCTGTTTCTTGAAAACTGTAGTTGGCTCAGTCTGGAAAAAACCAAAAAAGCAAAAAAAAAAAAAAACAAAAAAAAAAAACAAAACACCCAAAACCCTGTTCTATGCTTATCTTTTCCCCAAGATCTAGGGAAGATCAAAAGTTAACACTTCTTAGGAAGCCCTTTGATTCATCTCGATGTCCCTCTCCATGATCAATGTTTAGTAACTGCATGGTGATTAAAAGATCCTGGCAGCCCTTTATGGGGACTCTCAAATGTCAAAGATCTAGGCACACAGTAGGTGTAAAGCATCTGAAATGATTAGAGAAAAATGTAAAAATAATTAATTGAATGTCTCCTGCAGATAGCTCCCCTGAGATTTCAAGACAGCTGTTAAAAATAGTTTACCCTAACAGTTTGCATATTAATACCATAAATCATTCACTATGCTAACTTTTTAATTAAATTCTGGTCACCAACTATAATTTTTTTTCAATAATTTTAAGAATAGCAATCTCTTTAAAAGATCAATGGTGGACAGCATTTAAGATATAAATGATTGCCTTCAATCTCTTAAACTATTTCTCAGGGGTTTACTTAATTTAGAAAGTAGTTCAAGAATTCTCATCACTTTAATTAAAATGTAGATGAGTCCAAATGTCTAGAACATCATTTTTTCAGCATGTTGATTTTTATTTGTAATGTTGAAAAGTTACGTTACTAAAAAATCTGCTATGGTTTGCATCTTAATGTCCCCCAAAAGCTAAGCATGGAAGGCTTTGTCTCCAGCTTATGGCACTTTTGGCAGGTAGTTTAGAACCTTTAAAAAGTAGGGCTTAGTGGAAGGAAGTTAGGTTGTTTGATGTGTGACCTTGAAGGGGAATAAGAACCCTGGCCCTCTTCTTTCTCTCTTTTTACTTCCTTGTCAAAATGAACAAGTAGCTCTGTCCCACCATGCCCTCCCTACCATGGCGTGCTGCCTCATCACAGGCCTGAAACTTCCGAAACCATGAGCCAAAATAAATCTTTTCTCCTCATAAGTTGCTTATCTCAGATATTTTATCACAGCAATGAAAAGCTGACAAACATAAAACCTCTGGGCAACAGGTAGAGTCTCCTACAGGTGGTTATTACCTGGGAGACTTCATTTGCATAAACACATACCATTTGATGCTGTGCAGCTCTTCTGCCAACTTTAGATTGCGTGTTCTATCCACTTAACCCCCCAAGTCCCTCTCCTTTTGTTTAGCTATAAGAAGGTGCAACCATCTTGCCCCCCATTTGTATCTCATACTTTTATGTGGCCTCTGTGCTAATGCATATTAATAAATTTGTATGCTCCCTCCTCCCAAAAAACTCTAGGCAAAACAATTTAATGTGGTTCTTTTTATGAGATTTTGAATAGTTTTTAAAATGCTAGTATTCATTGTGATTCTCTAAGGGAGAAGGCATAGGGAATACAGTATTTTCCACATTTATCTTGGTACTTTTGAAAAAGACACCTCAGGGGACCACGCTATAGAGTATGCTTTGGGAAAAGCTGATATAAAGGATTTTGAGTTCCTGTTTATACATTCAATTACACAGAATATAGAAAAAGTGTCCAATTTTTGTTCTGTTATAAATCAAAATTTGTTATTTTGGAGTGAAGCAATCTCATGTGAAATGCATGGGAATATGAACTATTTCCAAATTTAAAACAAAATGAAAACCAAAGTCCTAAGTTTTCTAGTAGTTGTGGGGTGATGAGTTAATAAGTTATCTTTGAATGAATTTTTTTAAATGGACTTTACCTAGCATGATAGATTAAGGGGGGAATTCTGGTCATTGTCATCCTGTGAATATCTTCAATGTCACAGGAAGATGAATGAGCAGGGGAGGAGAATTATATTGGGCCCCAAGGGAAGAGCTATACTTTAGAGCCTACATGTCAAGGAACATGGCCTTTGAATGACTGGGTTGCAGATCTTGATTTACCTCAAGGTACCTTAATCACTTGTCTGAAGAGAGCTCAGAAGATAGAAGATCTCCTGTATGATTTGATTGATAATATTATAAATGAGTAATAATATGGTGATACTCTTGGTACTGTGCTAAAGTGCTTTATTTGGACCTTTTCATCTAATCCTCAAAACAAAACAAAACAAAACAAATGAGGTTAGTAAAATTCATATTCTCATTTTTAGATGAGGAAACAAAACCCTGATGAAGTTGCATATCTTTCCCTGATCTCACAGTTTGTAAGTGATAGAGTCTGGGTGTGAATACAGAAAGTCTGACTTCCATGTTCATATTCTCATCCACAAGCTTGCTCTTTATATCTTCCATTAGTAATAAAGTTCCTAGTAACATAATATGTCATTTGCAGATGTCTTCTTCATTAATAGCTACAGGCACCCCTGTGGTTATAGATGTTCAAGTTTCTTGGACACTTATTATTTACTAATTATTGTTTGAATATAGAATTTCCTTCTATTCTTTTCTCTTCCAAAATATGAAACTATAGCCTGTGTTTGATTCTGAAGCTTGGGGGCGTAAGAGATGGTCTCATCTAAGGGAATAGAGAAAAACAATATGCTTGTCCAGAAAAAAAGTGAGCCCTCTTTGGAATAAAGCAGAGAGAGAAGTGGAAAAAAATTAGAAAATATTTTAAGGATACTTTCAGGATATTTTAAGGTCTTCAAGGGTATGCAAAAGAACACAGCAGGATAGAGACTACAGTATTGTTAATATAGTATGTGATTTTAAAATTAAGTCAGAGCCTGCATAGTACTTTGCAGTTGAATCTATCCATGCAGATGGTGGCAGAATAAGCTTGCATTTGTGTTAGGAGCAATTTGTTTTAGGTCCAATCAGTTCTTACACTCCTGGAGACGCCATGCAATAGAGTTAATGGAGGTGTCATTGCTGCTGTGATCAGATCAGTTACCACGGGTGATTCCTAATGGGTTTGGAGCTCAGCATTCTTTACTAATTCCTCATTTCCATTCCCACAGTCATAGTTCAAGCCCTTATTACCTCTTGTCTAGACTACCAGCTGGTCTGATTGACTTTGGCCTCACATCTCTCAAAATCACCCACAGAGTTTAAGGTTCTTAAAGCTCCCTTTTTATCATGTCACTCCTCCGATCAAAAGTCTCCAGTGGGTCCCCGTCACATACTGAATGAAGAGCAGACTTTGTAGTCTGGCATCTAATAGTCTCCTGAACTGGCTGTACCCCACCTGTCCTGCCTTATGCCCCCTATTAACTTACACGTGTCCTTCAATCATGCCTACTTCTAGCTGGCGGGAGCCTGGATTTCTTCATGCCATCTCCTTTGCTTTTGCTTTTCTGTTCACTAAAATACCTTTCTCCTCTTTTCCTTCTATCAGCATTCTACATATGCATTCTTTAATTCTCATCACAAACGTCTCTTTCTTCATAAAGCTTTCAGATCATTTTGACTGTGAGAGACTTTTCATCTTCTGAACTTTATGAGTGGATTTGTGATCTCTCTACTATGCAGCTACCAAATTACAGCTAGCACTCATCTTTTTACTGGATTTTGAGGTTATTAAATGCAGAGGCTGTATCTTAGTTATCTCTGCATCTCACAGTGGCTAGCTCAGGGTCAGAACATAATAAACGCTCCAAAATTATTTGTTGCAGTCAGAGAAGCTGGTTCCCACCATTCCTGAAAAAGTTACCACAAAATCCCAAATCTCAAAAGGCAAGGTTTATAATGTTTCTTCTACCCATTAGATCTTCCAAACCCTCTGTTTTTCTTTTGACATATTTCAGTTGTACTTAAAACATTAATTTGTATAATTGTTTCCTGACTGTTGGTTTTTGTAAGGACAGATAATGTCTATGTAGCTCATCATTGCATCCTCAGAACAGGCACAGTAGCTGGAGCAAGGAAATTGTACAATAAATGTTATTATCTACCTAATAACCATAATTAATTTCCAAAACACCTGAAATAATAGCTATTTATTCAAAGACAGATATTAGACACTATATGGAGCATATAGCTAAACTTGGAGAAACGAAAATTTAATCTAACTTCCCTTATGTCCAAGAGTGAAAGTTGTTATTCAACCCAGTCAATTAACAAAATAAACTAAGCTGGTTGGTCTGGTTTTAATGGAAACCAGGAGATCAACCCCCTACCCTAAGTGCTTCATAAAGTACTCACAACATCTCTCTCTTGGTAAAATTAATATGGCCTGCCTTCCTCAGAATGGTTATTGGATATCATGAACTTATATCTGATTTTTCAGGGGACAGGAACCAATTCTTCTAGGTGTAGATTTAACCTTGTGAGGGTAATGTCAGCAGACATGCCGGACACAGTCGACAATCTGGAATGCATAAACTTCAAACACTTGACAGCTTCCCTATGTTTGAATAATCTGTCACACAGTTCTGTGGAAAGTTCAGAGATACTTAATATCATAATATACATTTAATATTCAAGTGGCTTACTGTATAAATCACATCATCTATATATTCCTGTTAATTCTAAGCTTTGACACTGTATCAGTTTAGATCAGTAAGTGTATGCTGGGCTATCTATATAGAATACATAAAATTACATAACTCTGTCTATGGCTTAGTTGGAGTTATATAAGAAATGACCCTATGTAGGAAACAGCATTTTAAAAAACAAAATAGCATTAAAAGTATTGAGCATAAATTTATTCAGCTTTCTTATATGAGGACTCAGGAGATGTATTTTTTTTCTGAATTTAAGATGATGATGAACTTGGTTCACTGCTAGATAATAGCCAGGAAGTTCAAAGCTAAACTTTTGCTTGTGTGGTAACTTCCTTTATGTTGATTTTTAGTCTATAATTACTTTCCATTCCTTCTCCCTTCCCACTTATTACCTGACTTATTTTTTTCTATGCTTTTGAAAATAGTTTTCCTGTATTGATTACTTGCATTGTGGTTTGAGTCAATTATTTCTGGATGTAGTTGGGGGGCATAAATAAATAATGCCTAAATAAATAATAGACTTGTCTTTAGGTATCCATATTCTCTCTTACAAACATTCATTGTGGGAGCTAATTGGAAATGGAACTAAATATTGCTTTGATTAATTAGTGTTCATTAAGTTCCCTTGGTGTACTTTATAGAACCCATGAAACTCCTGGTGTCTGCTCTAAAACAGCTTGAACAAGACGGCACTGAATTCTTTCTGTATGTTAATGTGTTATATATATGGATTAATATTTTTGTTCAGTATTCCATATTGTTCTTTCTGCTTTGGAATGAAAATTGCAAATGCTTAAATTAATTGAAAAGTTGTTTACCATCGCTGTAATTTATAAACATATTTTCATGTCCTCAGCTAAAATTCAATTTTCTAAAGCCCAACACAGGTAATACTGCTTAATGAATCACAGCAAAATATAATTTTAGCACCTTAAACTAAGGGAAGAAAATAAATATACCATATATTCTCAAATCTATCTATACCATTTTAATAGTTTTAGAGAGCTACAAAATCAGCTGCAGGTTAGAATCATGTACGAATGGGATTTGAGGGCAAGAGCTGGGTTGAGAGCTCCTGACTGTGAATCAAAACTGCATGCGGTTCTAATCTGAATCTGATTTTGTAGCCCTATAAAACTATTGAAAGGGTATGGATTAAATCTGAGAATATATGGTAAAATATTGTTCCTTTTTCACTTATATGAATATTATTTTGAAAAGTAGAATGTAGAGGTTGCTCATTATTTAGAAACAGTTCCCTACTTATAGGCATGCCTGCTCTTCATATCATGAGTAGAACATATCATTTTCTAAACACATAACTATCAATTCCATCTGACATTGGACCAAAAATGTCCCGCTCTTAGAAAGGAGCATTTAAATGTAAAGACATGGCTATTCATGGACAAAAGTTTTACTCTTTATTTTCATCTGTACCTCTTCTGGTCATTCTGGTGTTTAGACTCTTGTGTTTCATAGTTGTTGTTAGATGCCATGGAGTGTGATCCAACTTATAGCAGCCATAAGTACAGCAGGAGGAAACGATACCCAGCACTGTGCCATGCATAAAATCTTTTTGTATTTGAACCTATTATTACAGCCCCTGTTCCTTCTCATTTTAAGATGTGCCACATCAGCAAATGGAGGTCCCAGGGGCTTTACTCCATTCCTGTCATTAAGGTCAACTCTGTGGAAGTAACTTCCTCAGTCATTTCTTGAATATTGTCCAGCCCAGAGGGCTCATTTCTGGCACAATATTGGATTATGGTTCTATGCTATTCATAGGGTTTTCAAAGACTAATTGTTTTGGGAGTGGACTGCCAAGTCCTTTTCCTAATCTGTCTTAGTCTATAACCTCATCTGAAACCTATCCACCATAGGTGGGCCCGCTGGTGTCTGAAATATTGGTGGCATGGCTTTCAGCATCACAGCAACACATAAGCCCTCACAGCACAACAAGCTGACACATGGGGGTTGCATAAATACTATTTAGCAAAACACTTTTTCTGAAAGGTATACTGTAAAACTGGAAATTCTTCATCAAGTACATGTGAAAAACAAAGTATACCTCAATTTGCTTAGAGAGTAATAATTTTGATTAGGGTTAAGGTTTTGAAAACTACTGCAAAAAGAAAGATGTAAGTTATATTGTTAAATCTAGCATTTTCCTAAAGGATTTTTTTTTTTACTCCAAACAGCACCCTGAAGGATTATTGTAATGCATTTCTTTATTGTTATTTTCAAATTCCATGGAGTACTCTTGAGTTAGGTATGTTCTAGGAATTCTCTTCCATCGTTTGGGCATATTCCTGTTATCTCTGTTTCTTGAAATCATGGGACTTGAGCACTGGCTAAGCCTCTAAAGATCATATAACTCAGTGGTTCTCAAACTATAACATGCATTGTAAGCACCTAGGCAAGATTTATTAAAATACAGATTACTAGCTCCACTCTGAAAGGATTTGGTTCAATAGGCCTAAATCAAGAGGCTAAGAATGTGCATTCTAAGTTCTTAGATGATTCTGGTGCTGCTGTTCTGGGATAATCTGTCACAAACGTCTGATGTAGTCTAACATACTCAATTCTCTTACACATTTTTCATTCTCAATTTCATCATGTATCTCTAATTTTCTGTGATACATCACTTACCCCCAAACTACTATGTTTGGATATGTAAACTAGGTGGTCACTTATTACCTTTACAATTAGTTGTGGAAAAAGCAACTGATGGCTCTTTTAATGAACTCCACTGCCTCTGGCTGAATTAATTCTTCATTTATTTATCAACTTGGATATTTGTTCATTTATGTGTGGAGTGAGTGCTTACTGGGTGCATGTGCTGTGGATCAAGTGCTCTTTTAGGTGCTGGGGATACAGATGGAAACAAAGGTCTCTGCTCCATGGAGTTTACATGTAGGAGAAGAAATATACAATAAACAAGTGAATACATTAACAAGAGATTATGCCAAACAATGATAAGTATAAAACAAAAACTGAATAGAGTTTTAGTTTTGTCCGTATAATATCTGTGCCAGCTATTTTACTGCCAGCCTCATTTATTCTTTGGACTTTGGCTCTATTTTGACGTTTCAATCTTTGCCACTTTGCTATGGCTATAGATCAAGGGTACTTTTACTCTAGAGCATCTCCACTTCATAACTGTTGCCATTTTCTGCACAATCCTTCCATTACCACCAGTCCCGGAGTCTCCTTCTACCTCTTTGACCTTGCCAGCAAGATTGAGTTAGGTATCTGTTGACTTTGCCAACTCTATTCTCAAAGACTTCCTCAGAAAATGAATGCTATGTTTTTTAAAAGCAGAAATTTTCACCTACAAAATGTTCTTGAAGAAAGGTTTTTTTAGCTGGGTAGATTTGCGTATACCTATAATCCCAGTGACTTGGGAGGCTGAGGCAGGAGGATCACAAATTTGAGGCAGAGGTAGTCTGCATAATTTAGTGAGACCCTGACTCAAAACAAAAAGTAAACCATGGGCTGGGAGTGCATTTTCAGTGGTAAAATGCTTGCAAAAGCATGTCTTAGGCCCTAGGTTCAACCTCCATTACTGAGAAAAAGAGAGAGAGAGAGAGAGAGAGAGAGAGAGAGAGAGAGAGAGAGAGAGAGAGAGAGAGAGAGAGAGGAAGGAGGAAAGAAAAAGAAAGAAAGAAAGAAAGAAAGAAAGAAAGAAAATTAAAATATAACGAGTTAAATTTAGTTTCTTTGTAATTTCTCCTCCTAATTGTACCCCTTGGGCTGAGCCAGACCTAAACTAATTCCCCTACTTATCATGATATTTGACAACAGTCATCATGTCCTCTATACCTCCTTCAAGATTTTTCTTATACCAAATTTCCCTATTGCCTTTGAACCAATCATCCTTGGACATTACTTTGAATCTCTTCTCCCTCCCTCTTTTCTTTGTTAAAAATTCCCTTTTATTTGTCTTAAGCTAATTCTCTAGATGTGATATAAATAACAGAGACCAAAGAAGGACATTTTTGTCTTCTCAATCTAAATCATTCCTCATCCATGAGGCAATCTATGTGCAGAAGGCTTCTCCTCCTCCTCCTCCTCCTCCTCCCCTTCCTCTCCTCCCCTTCCTCCTCCTCCTCTTCCTCCTCCTTCTTTCTTCTCTTCCTCCTCTTCCTCCCCCTCCTCCTTCTCCTCCCCCCCTTCTTTTTGTGGTACAGGGAGGTTGACCCAGGGTCTTACACATACTTTGCAACTGTTCTACCACTGGGATGTACTTCCTGGCCCCCTTTTTTTTTTGTCTTGAGACAGGGTCTCACTAAGTTATACAGACTGTCTTTGACCTCAAATGGGCAATCCTCCTGCCTCTGCCTCCCAAGTGGCTGGAATTACAGACATGTACTGCTGTTCTTAGCTGAAAGTTTATTCTTTATTTTGAATGCTAATGTTGGTTTTTAAAAACTGGAACTGAGTTAAACTAATAACCGACCTTTTTCTCCTTATTTTCACTTTCCCATTTGATGTGGTGAAATCATGCTACATCAGGACACTTACTTTGACTAACTTGATAGCAGGCATTTTTAAAGTTTTTAGCTAGATTAAGCCATTTAATTCTTAAACAATCATAAGATACTGGAATTGCAATTAACTTTACTTTATGGATAAAGAAAGCAACTCACAATGAGGTATAATTACTTGTGAAAGACACACAGCACTTCTCCTGAAGTGGTGCCTGGATTTGAACCCTTACTGCTCAGCTCCAGAGTTTGTGCTCTGATGCACTATGTTGCAATGCTCTTAAGTCCATTGCAATCAAGTATATGATCTTTATGATAGTGGTGAAATTTTCTGTCACTACTTTTACTACATTCCTTCAAAACTGTTAAGATTCTTTTGTGTTTCTTATTGTGTCATCTACTATATCCAGTATTCCTAAAAAGTTCATGCCTTCCATAAGTCTAAAAGCAAGGCATTACAGTATTCAGCCTTTCTATCATCTATCTATCAAGCATGTATCATCTATCACCTGTCTATTCTCATCAATCTATTTATAAATGAAATATCATCCATTATCTACTTATAGATTCTGAGAGTCATTAGCTGATGAGAATTTGACTGTATCTCAAGTTAAATGCACATAGCCTGTAGCTTCCACCCTTTTGTTGTGCTCTAATGAAGAATTTTTTACCCATGATGACTGGCAGAAGGTGCCCTGGATTTGTTAAAAAGAAACAATATTGTTTGCTTTACTTGGTACTTGCTTTACTTGGTTTACCATGATTTTGCTTTACTTGGTTCTATAATCAACACCATGAATAAAAAGGACAAATATTGAACTGGATGTTAAAAATCAAGTTATATGAACTTAAGCAATGATCCTGGAAATAGAGGGTAAATGTTGGCAGACAATTAAGGGTAATTTTCCTAGATTCATACTACATACATTCCATGTTCCAATTATTAATGGCTATTTACAGTTGTTTCTCCTCATTTTGAGTTGTGCCACATCAGCAAATGGAGGTCCCTGGGGCTTTACTCCATTTCTCTCATTAAGGTAGACTCTACTTTGAGGAGGCAATTCTTCTCCAGGAGTCTTTTGAGTGCCTTCCAACCTGTGGGCTCTTTTTTTCTGGCATGAAATCTGACAGTGTTTCTTTGTTATTCATAGGGTTTTCAATGGTAGATGACCAACCATTTCAAGAGGTTGCATATGAAGAGGAACCAATGGTATTGAAGGATGAAGTGGAATCTGCATTGAAAGAATTGGCAAAATTCAAGGCCCCAGGAATTGATGGAATACCAATAGAGATGTTTAAAGAAATGTTGCAGCACTGGAGGTGCTAGGATGTTTATGCCAACAGATTTAGAAGACAGCTACTTAGCTAACTGACTGGAAGAGATCCATATTTGTGCTTATTCCTAAAAAAGGAGATCCAACTGAATGTGGAAATTGTTGAACAATATCATTAATATCACACACAAGCAAAATTTTGCTAAAGATAATTCATAAGCAACTGTAGCAATTTATAGATAGGGAACTTTGGGAAAATCAAGCCAGATTCAGAAGAGGGCAGGGAATCAGGGACATCATTGCTGATATGGTGGATATTAGTCAAAAGCAGAGAATATCAGAGAGATGTCTATCTATGTTTTATTGACTATGCAAAGGCATTTGACTGTGTGGATCATAACAATTTATGGGTAACACTTTGAAAAATGGGAATACCAGAGCACCTAATTGTATTCGTAAGGAATCTGTGCGTGAACCAGGAGGCAGTTGTTCGAATAGAACAAGGAAACACTGCCTGGTTTATAGTTGAGAAAGGTGTGTGTTAGGGCTGTATACTTTCACCCTATCTCTTCAATTTCTATGCTGAGCAAATAGTCAGAGAAGCTGGACTCTATGAGGAAGAAGGCAGCATCAGGATTGGAGGAAGACTCATTAACAACCTGCATTATGGAGATGAGACAACTCTACTTGCTGAAAGTGAAGAGGATTTAAAACATTTACTGATGAAGATCAAAGATCATAGCCTTCAGTATGGGTTGTGACTAATCATCAACAAAACAAAAATCCTTATAACTGGGTCAGTATGCAACTTCACAATAAGCAGAGAAAAGATTGAGGTTGTCCATGATTTTTCTTTACTTGGTTCTATAATCAACACCCATGAAAACAGCAGTCAAGAAATCAAAAGATTCATTGCTTTGGGAAAAGCTATGGCAAAAGATCTCTTTAGAGTATTGAAAAATAAAGATGTCAAATTGAAGAGGAAGGTGCACCTGACTCATGCTGTGGTATTTTCAGTTGCATCACATGGTGGTGAAAACTGAACATTGAAAAATGGAGACAAAAGTTGTGAGATTTACTACATAAATAGCTCTACAGGTAACAAAACAGTAAAATATCAAAAGATGAACAAGAAATAAAGCAGTTGACAAAATGAAAAAAATTCATAGTCTACATCAATTTAACTAGAATAAATGAAAATTAAATTAGAGAATTTTAAAATTTAACAAATTATTAAAAGTAAAAAATTAATTACTAGTGCTAGCTCAATCCCTGAAAGACAGTTACTATCATGTAGTCCTACATAAATTGGTAGAGACAGGAAAAGAATTGGTAATCTAATCCAATAAGATTTAAAATACTTTTGTGCTTGTCAAAAATAACATTCTTATAGAAAATATAAATCAATCTAATGTGAGAGAGGAGGGAAAAAGTGGGAGGGACATGGGTGATGGAAAAAGAGGGAAGGAGAGGGGAACAACATAGAGAGGTATATATATATATATATATAGAGAGAGAGAGAGAGAGAGAGAGAGGGAGAGAGAGAGAGAGAGAGAGAGAGAGAGAGAGAAAACACAAAATACAGCAGGCAACTACATGAAAATATGAGAAAAAAGGAGAAAGAAAAAAGAAAAAAGGAAGAAAAAGGAAAGAAAAAATCAGGGTATAACCTATGGTTGCATACGACTTTCATTAAATGTTAATTAATTTTTTTCATTTATTCTGTTCTTTAAGTGTTTATGGAGATAGAAGTGTAGGCAAAACTGACTTAATAGTTGCATATCACATGCAAGCAAAATTTTACTAAAGGTCATTCAAAAGTGACAGCAGCAGTATATAGATAGGGAACTGTTGGAAAATCAAACTGGATTCAAAAGAGGGTGGGAAGCAAGGGACGTGATTGCTGATGTCAGGTGTATATTAGCCAAAAGCAGAGAATATCAGAAAGATGTCTATGTTCTATCAACTGTACAAAGGCATTTGACTGTGTGGATTATAACAAATTATAGACAGCACTGGAATGAATGGGAATACCAGAACACCTAATTGTACTCATGAGGAATCTGTACATGGACAAGGAGGCAGTCATTTTAACAGAACAAGGAAACACTGCTAGGCTTAAAGTCGAGAAAAGTGTGTCTCAGGGCTGTATCTTTTCACCATAGCTCTTCAATTTCTATGCTGAGCAAATATTCTGAGAAGCTGGACTTTATGAAGAAGAATGCAGTATCAACATTGGAGGAAGCCTCATTAACAACCTGTATTATGGAGATGACACAACTCTGCTTGCTGAAACTGAAGAAGATTTGAAATATTTATTGACTTAACATCAACAAAAAATTCTTACAACTGAGTCAGTATACAACTTCACAATAAATGGAGAAAAGATTGAGATTGTCCATGATTTTGCTTTACTTGGTTCTACAATCAACACCAGTGGAAGCAGCAGTCAAGATATCAAAAGACACATTGCTTTGGGAAAAGCTAGAGCAGAAGATCTCTTTAAATTATTGAAAAGTAAAGATGTCACATGGAAGGTGAAGGTGTGCCTGACTCATGCCATGGTATTTTCAGTCTCATATGGTTGTGAAAGCTGGACATTGAACAAGGGAGACAGGAGAAGAATTGATGGTTTTGAATTATGGTGCTGGAGACGAATATTGAATATACCATGACTGCCAAAAGAATCAACAGACTTGTCCTAGAAGAAGTGAAACCATACTGCTTCTTGGAAGCAAGGATGGCTAGACTGCATCTTACATATTTCAAACATATAGTCAGGAGAGACCAATCCCTGGAGAAAGATATCATGTTTAGGAGAGTGGTAAGACAATGAAAAAAATGAAAGCCAGATGGATTGGCACAGTGTCTGCGACAATAGTCTTAAACATAAATAAGATTGTGTTCTTTGCACAGAATTGGGGAGAGTTTGGTTTCACTGTACATAGGGTCGCTAGGAGTCGGACTGGACTGATGGCACCTCACAACAACAACAACATAGGGTACAGGTTATGGCAATTAGACAATCTTTTAAACTATCCTAGTATTGTCACAGTGGCGGACAATGTGTGTAGAAATAATTATTTGTCTTGTTTACTACTGTGGTTTGGATAAGTGTCCTCCAAAGGTCCGTAGACCTGCAGCCATACCACTGTGGAATCTGATGCCTTCAGATCTTGGAAGCTAAGCAGGTTCAGGCCTGGTTAGTACTTGGATGGGAGACTACCTGGGAACACCAGATACTCTAGGCTTGGGAGAAGGACCTGGCAACCCATTCCCAAAAATCAATCTGCCATTAAAACCCTATGAGTAGTAGAGAAGCACTGACAATAGTGTTTCACCTATTGTGTGTAGGGTTGCTATGAGTCAGATACTGACTCGACAACATCTAACAGCAACAAAGACTCATGTGTTGGAGGCTTCTGTTGGGAGTTATAAGGCAAAATCAGTCTTTCCTCCCTTTTAAATTGACTACCTCAGGTATGTCATAGTAATGAAAAGTTGACTAACATACTTATTATCAAATCCCTGGAGCAGGGCTTCTCCGAAAAGGCACGATTCATATTTTGATTTGGATAATTCTTTTATTTGGGAGACTGTCCTTTGCATTGTGGATATTCAGCATAATGTTAATCTGATTTCTACTTACAAGATGCCAGCAGCATCCTTTCAGTGTCAATAACCAAAAATGTCTGCAGAAACTGTCAAATGTCCTGCAGAAAGCAAAATTATCCACTGTTGAAAACCACTGAACTATAGCATTAAATATACCAGACACTCAAATATTTGTTGAATGGATAAAATTGAAGGAATGAAACTTTTCCTGCTCTTCACATTTGTATCAACTCTGTTGTCTAACACATTGATCACTCAAATGGAATTGGAAATCAGGTTATAAAAGATACCATTGTTATTAGGCATTATCCCTGACCAAGAGTAGCATGGATTTTGGGCCAAATCCTACAAAAAACACTTAAAACTGTTCTATTGGTTGACTCCTTACATTATGTACTGATGAAACCTTCTCCTGGAATGTAGACTCCACTATTCACAACTCACTCTTACTTTGAAATTCCACTTTCCTGAAGAGCTCTTTATTATTATTATTATTATTTTTGTGGTACTGGGGATTGAACCCAGGGCCTTGCACTTGCATGCTCTGCAAGTGCTGGACCACTGAGCTGCAGCCCCCAGCCCTTTTTTTTTTTTTTTTTTTTACTTTTTTGAGACAGGATCTCGCTAAATTACACAGACTACCTCTGGTCTCGAACTTGCGATCCTCCTGCCTCCGCCTCCCGAGCCTCTGGAATTATAGGCATGCGCCACCGCACCTGGCCTGAAGAGCTCTTTTAAAGATAAATACTCCAGGATGAATTAATTGCTTAATCCACTTTTAACAAGAATGAAATCATGCAATTGATTTTCTCCTTACAAGTTATGAATACTGGGGGATGCTTTTTCTTTGGGAGGTTTTAGAGGGCACATGGTGAAGAGGAAGAAGCAAAGGCAAACTTCACTGGCCACTGAATTCTCCAAGTGGTTCTCATCAGTGGCATTTATTTATTAAGTACATATGCACAATCTCTGGGATGCTGTCTTTGCATTATCTTACGTCATACACATGTGACAAACATTAAATACACAAAGGTTCAAGATTATGATATCTAAGAAATTTGCTGCTCTAATGGCTAATTTTGTGGTTGTTATTTAATGCTGTAGTTGTTAGGTGCCCTGGAGTTGGTATCTGACTCATAGTGACCCTGTGTACAACAGGTGAAACAGTATTGTTACTGCTTCTCTGCTATTCATAGGGTTTTCAATGGCAGATTGATTTTTGGGAGTGGGTTGTCAGGTCCGTCTCCCAAGCCTACAGCCCCTGGTGTTCCCAGGTGGTCTCCCATCCAGGTACTAACCAGGCCCGACCCTGCTTAGCTTCTGAGATCTGATGGGATAGGATGCCACAGGGCTATGGTTGCAGGCTGTCATTTAATACTTTTCTTAAATAACAGTTATTTTGAAGACAATATCTTCCCATTTGTTATTTCCAAAGTTGTTGATGTTTTTGTAGAACTAGTACTAAAACCTCTCAGATTTGCCACAAGAATTTTGGCTCAAGTCATAGTCTTTGTGCATACGCTAAGATCTTTCTTCAGAACACACACTAGTATCTGTTATTGAAGCCCTTTCTTGCGTTGATTTCTGCTTATTATTCATTAAAGTGTATTCGTTAAAGTATATTTATGCAAGCTCTGATTTGAATCTCCCACCTTGAAGTTTTTGCCTTCATCTTTTAAGCAAGCTTTAGTAATCATACCTATAGAAGAGTGAGGACATTTTTTTAGGCCAATACACAATTACCAGTACTGTCATTGGGCTGAGGTTTAGATCAGTTGACAGAGTGCTGCTCCACACTTTCTGGGGATCCGGGTTCTGTTCCCAACACCACATAAATGAGAGAAGTATGTGGTAGTCCACTTCCAAAAATCAATCCCCAATCAGCCATTGAAGACCCTTTGAGGATCCTATGAATCTGACATCACTTACAGCAACAACAGTCTAGTCATTATGATGGCTATAAAAAGCAGTACAGATATTTCTCACAAGGAAAAATTTTACATGAAATAAATTGCACTATTCATTGTAGTAGACGGTTACCATTCAAGCTTTCCCTGGGATAGTGTATTCAATTCAGTTAAACATATATATATATACAGGTATTTCTTGTGTGTCTATTGGTACTGAAGAGAGAGCCAATTAAATTGCTAGACAAAGTAGATTTATTTTCTAGATATTTAAATATTACACGCCACTTCTTTTTGTGTTCACTCACTCACCTACATCTTGACAAAGTGAAGATTATTGTGAAAATAGGAATGCTTTCAAAGTCAGAGCAATCTGTATTTCTGTGGCCTTTGTGGTATATGGACCATATCTCTCTTTGACACTTATGGAAGCCTTTCTAAACATCTTCCTTTATCTGTGTGAAAGAAGTTTCTAAGAATGATCTAGTAGTTAAAATATCCATAATGTCAGCAAATATTCTTACCTATCACAGTCAATTCCTTGTGCTATCTTAGTTTGTCACAAGAAAATAATTGATGTTTTATAACTTCTTCCTTACTAATTTCTGGCCTTGTGGGGTGTCCTTATGCTTTTGTTCATGATTTATATTTCAAGCCTATACTATGGATTGTCCAAGGAATCTACTTACTAGATCATGGTCATGTTGCTTACAAGCTGATGTCACTGTAGCAGAAAATCAAACCCATACAAACTTATTGGGGAAGAGGTTTATTGGGGGATCACTTTTAGAGGATCATTCCATAATGGCAATGGGGCAGGTGTGGCAGTGGCAGCAGGCAGGATCCCCTGTCAGACAACCCTACGGTATCACAGGCAAGAGGCAGAGAGCTCCTTGGAGCCACAGGTATGTAGAAACCTCCAAAACCCCACTCCCTAATGACTTACTTCCTCCATACAGAGCTAGATCCCCCCAAGTTTTCATAGCCTCTATAAACTGTGCCATCAGCTGGGGATGAAATATTAAACAACATAACCTTTAGGAGACAATTTCTATTTAAACCATGACACTTGGGAGTCTCAGAATTTGCTTTGGCCAGAACACACTCTATAGCTTTCTCAAAAGGGTTGATTCATTGTAGTAACCAAGTTGTAGTGGCTATTATACTATTTGTGATAAACATCTTTTTTTCTCACCTAAAGTGTTCCATCTTCATGAAATTTTACCCCTTCAGATGAAACAAACTGGCAATAAAGCCAGATGAAGAAGAAATCTGACAAGTTTATTTTTATTTTTGTTGGAGATTAATCTTTCATTGAAGGAGAGAAAAAAACATTTTGAAAATGTGGTAATTGCTATATACATTGAAAAGCATAGAGATTAAATTCCTCAGAGAGTCTTAAGTTTCTTCAAGGTAAGAACTATTAGCTTTTTAAATATTTTTATACGGGGAGTATAACTATTTGTCAAATGGTATATGTAAACTCACAGAAATAAAGGATTCTTCACAATGAATAACGGCAGTGGTTCAAATGTTCCATCAGCTGTAGTATAGCACCTAGGGCATTATTCCTAAAGAACAAGCTATCAATTGTATTTCCTATAGGTTCTATAGATTTTACTTCCCCATTCAATGGACAAACAACTTTCTAGAGAGAGGGAAAAGATAGCTCCTATCTCTTTCTTGGGCCTCTCTTTTTATAGTTCCTTCTAGTTTCTGCCCAAGTACATAAAGATCATTTTTGACTACTTCTTAAAAATCAAAATATCACTAGGAAGTATTTGGTTGCACAAAATTGTGGCTGAGGCACATGACAGTCATTGGCTGCTGTTAATTGAAGATGAGTTGCAGCGTTGTGATCCATATTTGCATAAGGTAGGCTCTGGTCCCTTTAGAAGTGACTTAGTAGGAATATCCACTTGTGTTTTATGAGCATAAGTGAAAAAGCAGCACACTCTTATCTGCAGAAACTTTTTTTAAACCAGTGTCATCTTATCTGTAAATCCTAATCTTTTCTTTTAGTTGAGTAGAAGAAGAGTTAAAGTTGTTTTCACTTTGGCCAGAATTGTCTTTGGAAATACAGTTGTTTGAGGACAGTGTATAAGCAACTAGGAAAGTATGCTTCATGGAAAAAATGACATCTACAATGCAGTTAGAATAAACTTTCCCATGAATATATTAAATATGACCCAAGAGGAAGCATTTTTTTCTAGTGAGTTTTGTGACACATGTCAATGTGAAGCCCATACAATGAGTAAGATTGTTTTCCATATTTTTCAGTATATGAATGCCAAACCTGAAGCCTTTTTTATTGTAAAAATTGGCTCCACAGTATTAAATAAATCTTGCATAGATTATGACATTCGTTGCACAGCCTAAGAGTTTGTTTAGAAAGAGGTGAACTTGTGTTCTGTACCTGTACCTTCTTAACTTGCATGTTATATACACATACTTTCAGAAATACAAGCCAAGGTAAACATCATTTCATTTTAACCTTTTAAAATTCCTCAGCATAATGACTAGGTGTGACATGAGTAAGTATGCAAAAAAAAAAAAAAAAAAAAAAAAAAAACCAAAAACTTTCAACAAATCTATTCTCATGCTTCATTTACATTATTCTCAGAGCACAAATAGTAAGATATTAAAACTGGGTAAGACTGTCAAATGAGATTCACTCACCTGACAGTTCTGTCACTTTAAATTGCTTTGTTGTTTATGCCATGGTTGCAATCTCAGCCCTGTTACTTGTTAATTGCTTAGTCAATGCAATTGTATCACAACAAATTTATCAGAATTTTGAGAAAAACTGTCGCTCCCTTGGATATGAAATTACTTTGATGGATTGAAGGTGATTATTATCATTAAAAATGACAAGCACAAAATAAAAAATTCTAGTTTTAACTTCCTTTGCAGTGAAGCCATAAGAATATTCTATTTAAAGCCCTTTAATAAAGACCTGTGGTCATGTGAGCAGATGATTGTCAAATCTCAGTAATAAAATATTTACTGAATAAGAAATGCAGAACACTTTAAATATTAACTGTTAGAATTCACATATATGAACACACACAAACACATTACATTAACCTGCATATAACTTATGGATGTGTTTGTATCTATTTGTGTGGTTACATCTGGTGAGTGTTGCTGGGGCATTGACACTGAGTTCATGATAATGAAGGATTTATTGGACCCTGACAGTGGTGTTATCTTGCTATTTATTTTGAATTCAGCTTTTGCCATATAGAAACTTTATTATTATTTTATATCCTTGTTTATATTACCTTCTTTCATTTAAAATTAAATCTTAAGGAATTCATACATTTTTTAGGTTCAGGTAGCAGAATATAGAAGAGTGCCAGATTGTATCTAAAACTGAGCTCATTATTAGCCCATCCCTGCCTGCTCCTCCATTCTTTGAAAATCTCACTTTTTTCTTAAATATTCACATTATTTGTAAACATTCCATATCATCATCTTTTATTGGTTGCTCTCCTTTATTTCACATGTGCAACTCATCACTAAATCTTTTGTATTGTACTATGTGCATCTGAAACTCACTATATTCATTCTCATTTTGAGATCAGGTACTCACATTATCTTTTCTTCCTAGATTGCTTTCTTGATCCTCTTCAGACTTTACCTCCAAATTACCTTCACTTTGTGATGCTGAAAGAAAGTCTTTGGTACTTTAAGATTAGACTACTGCAACACCTAAATTGAATCCGACTATGTTATTCTACTCGATTAAACCTCTCTTCTCCCTATACGATGGTTAAACTATGAGTTCCTCTGTGAATGCATGATACTCTGTTTTCCTGGATTATATTTAGTTGCTTTATCCATGGTTTTTCAACGCACCTTGAAGATCTGTCAGCATTTCTAGTAGCAATTGATATGTATTTAGTGCTTATTATGTGGCTGGCATGGTTCTACATGACTCATTTAATTTTTATAATTTACTTATAAAAAGTATAAAATTTCTGGTATTCCTATACTTACCTTAAAGAATTGGAGAAAATACAGCCTAAAGAGGACCTGGGAAGTTTCCCACTATGGGAGGCAGACCAGAAGTAATGAGACTAGTATTTGAACCAAATGGATTTTCACAGGATCCTGGAATCTTAACATTGTATTTTGCATTTGCTTCATAGGAAATGACTTATATAGATATATAACTCTTCTCCAGGAATGTAAACTCCCTATATTCAGAGAACATTTTTTGTTTTTATTCCCTGGACTTAAGATGGAGCTGAACTTATGCATTTAGTGCATATATGTTAAGCAAATGATTAAAGATTTGTCACCAGTTCACTGTTTATCTTTTGCATCATAGAAAAACAATTTCAGCCACTTGAAAATGGGGTTCTTCCTCATATACAGAATTGGAATTATAACACCAACCTATTTCAGAGTGCCTATGTGAGAAATAAGAAGTGTGTGAAAACATCAAGTCATACTAATGAGTGAGAAAGACAAATTTTTGTGAGTTACAACTAAGATAAACATGTAAAGGTCTACTGTGTATAAGATTCTAATATTGCCCAGCATGGTGGCGCACGCCTGTAATCCCATAGTCTCCCGAGGCAGAGGCAGGAGGATCACAAGTTCGAGACCAGAGGTAGTCCATGTAATTTAGTGAGATCCTGTCTCAAAAAAAAAAAAAAAAAAAAAAGGGTGTGTGTGCTGGGGGTGCAGCTTAGTGGTCCAGCACCTGCAAAGCATGAAAGCACCAGGCCCTGGGTTCAAACCCTAGTACTGCAAAAAAATAAAATAAAATAAAATAAAAACTAAATCTAACATTGTTCTTGGAAATAAAAAAAGTGAATATAATATAGCTGTTACCTTTCAGATGCTTAGAATCAGGAATTACCACCTAATAATTATAACTGTGGTTTCTAGTTACATAATTTTAATAGAGGCTATGGATCACTATAGCCAAAACATACTGTAAAATAATTTGACTCATCCCTTCATTTATGTTTTCATTCATTTAATAAATACTAACTGCCTACAATATGATAGGCCCTCTCCAAGACTGTGGAGATACAGTGGTGCAGAAGTTACACAAAGTCCCTGCTATGAAAACAGAAAAGGTAACAGCTATATAACCATAGGAAAAAAGAAACAAAAAAATAGAGAGTAAGTAGGGTAAGTAGGGTAAGTAGGACTATTTTACTTGGGTTGTCATCTATTTGAGGAGACAGTTAGGATTAAATATTTTAGGTAAACATGACTGTATAAAACAACATTGCCTTGGCATGACCATTGATCTAATAGGGTGTAGGAGATATGGCTAGTAGCCTGCCAATATCCCCTTGGATCTCTTTTCCATTTCTGTGCATGCCAGCTTGACTTGAAATGGTCAAGCTCTATAACTTTGGGTGGCTGGGACATACTTTGCTGGCTTATATTACAGACCAGAATTAATAAGCCATTAATAGGACACTATTGTTGTTGTTAGGTGCTGTCAATTGGTATCTGACTCATAGCAACCCCACGTACAACAGGCGAAACAGCATTGTTAGTGGTTCTCTGCTATTCATAGGGTTCTCAATGGGTGATTTTTTTGGGGGGAGTAGGTTTCTGTGTCCTTCTCCCAAGCCTACAGCACCTGGTGTTCTCAGGCAGTTTCTCATCCGAGTACTAACCAGGTCCGACCCTTTTTAGCTTCCAAGATCTGATGGGATCTGACACCACAGTAGCACGCCTGCAGGCAACAGCACACTCTAAACATCCTTTAATCAATTCTATGGTGTGGTGATATAAATACTTGACCTCTCTCCTCCTTCTGCCAGGATAATTCTGATACATGCATTTTATACCAGCTCTCACGTATAAAGCCTTTACAAATGTATCCCTGATTTTTATCAGGCAGTTACTCAACTCTTAAGCCACAGGATGGTGGTAGATATTAAACTGACTTGCCATACTTCCATATATTTTAATGATAAGGAGAAAAGGAACCCGGATAGATAAACATTCTTCAGATGGTCAAAGCATGATCCACCCAGTGACAGATATGCCATTGGCTACATCACAGGGCAATTTAGCACAAGAGGAGCCAGATGATAGACCACATGCACAGAGTCACCTTGTCATTGAGGAACCAATCCTAAATTATAGCCAGACAGTAGGATGATTGGCAGCTATACACCTAAAAGAAAAGCAACAGAGAAAGTCTCATGCCTCATGGTAGACTTCTGTAAGTAGGGTCTTCCTGTAAGATGGGGACATATATTAAAAGTGATCATATGACGCCTTCTCACAAGACTGTTCATTTTGTCTTTATCAGGCTTAGAGGGTGTTCCACCAAGTCTTAGGTCAAATTGTGTTTGAACCATGCTTGTGCAGCCCATGTGGAGGCAAACAGCAGACCCACAGCACCATGGTAGAGCCATTATCTGATTGTTGTTGTTAGCTGCTGTCGAGTCGTGTCCGACTCATAGGGACCCTCATAGGGTTTTCAATGGCTGACTGTTTTGGGATTGCCTTGGGAGTGGAATGCCAGGTCCTTCTCCCACCATTATCTGATAGCATGTTGTTATTCACACAGCTTCCCCCCACCAAATCATCTCCTCACCTTGCTCCTGACATGCCTGCAACTCTTAAATAGCATCCCCACATTCAGTGTTTGCCTCAAGGACTTCTTTTAGGCAGGAAGGAGATTGAATCAAGCACAAAATCATGCCTATAAGTACATTCCAAGAGAGCTGAGTTTGCAAAACTGTTCTGAAAGATTTTGTTACGTTACAGTTTTGACCCTGGGTATGGAGGTTGCAAGATTCACCTTGATTTCTGCTGTAAAATGCACACATGTTTCAAAAAGAGGAAAAAGCATGAACAATAACTTCTTTTCACAACATATTAGTTATGGAAAAGAATCTTCTTTTATTTTCTGAAAGAAAGGAATGGCTTTTGAATTTAAAATTATGGTGTTAGGGTTTAAATGTGAATGCTGGGGGAAGTTATCACTTTAAGAAAAATGAAAGCAGATGTTTTCAGGTATCACTGTACACAAACTGTAGACATTTACAGAAAGATTGTGCATGCAAAGTTGGAATAGGACTCTTGGAAAATCTGTGATATAAATCAATTTTTTAAGGCATAGGACATATTTTTTCCTAGTGTTGTCAACACCTGCTGTGTACAGGTGGTTTAGGCAGTAGGAGGCTCTTGCATATAAATAATATCATCCAGATCCAACTTTAAGCATAAGATTTTATATCCCCCAAGTGTTCTACTATTTGAACATAAGTAGTTCTGACTTGAAGGCTCCTACTCTTTGCATTTTGCTACACTTCTTCTTAGTGCCTATTTATATTTGGAAAAATAAAAATACTAAGTATTAACATTACTGCACATTTATTTTGTGCTAGAAATAACTGAAAATAATATTTATATATATTACTTGCAAATAAGAATATATATATACATATATACATATATATATACACATATATATACATATATATGTGTATATATATAATGTTGGTTCTCATGCCAACCTATGATACAGGGTCTTTTGTTACCATGGTTTTTTATTTTAGGAAGTTAGAGCACAGAGAGATTCAGTTATGTTTCCAAGGTCAAATACATAATAAATGGTGAAGACTATTTAAATCTACAAAGTTCCATGGAGTCTTTAATCTTAAACACTACCCTTATATTTCACCAGATTCTTTCAAATGATGTGTTAAAAGTACAGTTTAAAAAACTAAATATGATAGCTGTAGAAATTCTTTCTCCAGAGTGCATGTAAAAATCCTTTAAACTTAAAAGCTATGTGTAAAATTTCAAAGACAAGATCATTTAAAGCAGCTTTACTTATTATGTTAATGTCTATATGCAGAAATCTTATTTGTGAATTGACCTCAAATAGAGAGCAGATCTAGTGCTGATTAAAAAAAACCTTTGTGATGATAATAACAATGAAAGCTAACTTTAAATTGCATCATTCCTTTTTTTTGATAAAAAAGAATTAATAAAAATACAACTGTTTCTGAAGTAGTAAACATGTTTATCTTTCCACATTGCTAATAACTCAGTGTTTAAATAATAATCCATTCCCAGTGGCAGTTTGAGTTCAAAGTTGTTAATTATAAAATTTTTACTTAAAATCAATTATTAAAAATGTTAGTTAATACTAATTTTTAGATCAGACTTTGCCTTGATTAGAGTTGCTAATTTAAATGTTCAGACCTTTCAATACAAGAGTAAATTTCTATACATAAATGCCAAGAACACCAAAGTCAAATGATTGTCATGACTCAATTTGGGTGAGGGGGGAGTAGGGAGGAGGAAAGCAGATGCAGTTATCAGATGATGATAATATAGATAATAAAGAGGAAACAGTGAGCTAGACATCAGTTTGGCTGAACCTAATAACCTGATTAACTCAGAAATGTTCTCCTTCAGAATATAGGATGGATTGTAGCTGATCCTTATGGTGCCAATGTGCAAAATTTAGGGCAGAACGTTAGGTTAACCAATTTTCTTTGCTCCACTTTACCACCTGTGATCCTTAGGAGTTTATTCCCCAGTAAGTAACATATCGACGGATTGGGACATATTGAACCAACTATTTTAGTACCAGTTAATTCATCATAAAAATAGACTAAGTTAGAAGACAGAAGCAGATGGGCTGAATTCAACTCTTGATAAAAGGAAAGAAACTCAGCAGGGATAGACTTAGAAAAAGATCTTGGAAATTCTAACTTCTGCCTACTAACAATAATTACCAGAATTAGCATTACTTAATAGGCATTGGTGTACAACAAATGACCATTTTGTTATTCCTTTTTTGTTTTAATAGCAATTCTTTTCTATTGCTATCCATGAACAAAAAGCTTCCTGTTGATCTTGCTATAAAATACAGACAGTTTTGTATCAACCATTTTTCAGTGGCAGGCAATGGGAATAAACTCTAGCCAAGTTTAGCAAATTTATCAAAGAGATAGTAGGGAGCTCTCAGCATAATTGGGAGGAATGGAGAACAAGACCAAGTGCTTAAAAGCGGGACTTACATCAAGCCACCTTAGTACTGATCTGACAATGAAACTGTGTCTGCCTTCATTGAGTACAAGCTACCATAGCTTGCACTCTGCCAACATCTCAACTTTATTGCAGCTGTTAATGTTGCCAACTAGAGAGGACATGCCTTTTGCACCATTAGCTTCTGGATTAAAAGTCTGACAAAGATGCATGCAATTGGCCAAGTCTAGGTCCATTATTTATGCCTACTTTCAAGAGAGCCAAGGAAGTGAGCATAATATATTCTCTCATTTCTGGTATGGGAATATATTTCTCCTGCTATGAAGACTCATAAAGTGTAGAAGTGCCCTACATAGGAAGGATGCTGGGATGCTAGGTGGCCAAACAGAATAATGATTGTCTAGTTTCTGACATCTTTATGTAAAGTCGTTTTGAAGAGCTCTGGCCTCTAGCCTTGTCAGAAAATCAAGTTAAGTAGTCTCTAAATTTGCTCCAAGGATTCTGACTTATAGTATAACTCTGTTGTTCAAATAATGGATCTTTCAGACATATTGACATGATCTTGAATTAAAGTTCCTATAATTATTCACAGAGTGGGGAGTATCAGTACCACTGTCAGCAGGGAGAGAAATACCTGGAGGTAATAATATGTTTGAAGTATATTTGTTGTACTTGATGCCATTATGAACACAAAGAAAGAAAAAATACTAAAACTAATGTTTTAATAAAGGAAACAGGTAATGATAATTTTCCTTACTATATTTTAACTGGGTTGGGATTTAGCTCAGTTGGTAGAGCGCTGCGCTGCAGTCTCTGAGGTCCCAAGTTCAATTCCTAGCACCGCAAAAATGGGAGAAGGACTTGGCAACCCACTCCCAAGGCAATCCCGAAACAGCCATTGAAAACCCTATGAGGGTCACTATGAGTTGGATACCGACTCAACAGCACCTAATAACAAAAACATATTTTAACTGCAATCTAAAATTATATTGTTTGTATTTTTAAATGTTTTCAGAGAAATAAGAATTAAAGAAAATATCATGTTGACCAATACTTGATGTTTCTACATACATGGAATGTACCTGACTTGGCAGAAAATTTCTGTTATGAAATTTAACTTTTTATCAGATAGAATGTATGAAATAATGCAATCACAAAATTTCTTCTGAGGCTGGAAGCAGTAATTATTTTTTTATGTGATATGTGTTTTCATAGCACTGACTTGGGGAAATATCCATTTAACAAAGTCTGTGAAAAATGGCAGTTGAATTAATATTGATGATGCTTCTATAATGTGCTTTGTGTATTTATAAGTTTTAAAGAATAGACACATCAAATATATATGGGCCTTTAGTGAAGAAAGAATATAGATTTGGAACTAGATAGGCTTGTTTTCTAAGCTTTTACTTAAGAGCTTCCTTGTTTAATTTACTTAACCTCTCTGAGTCTGTTTCCTTGTGTGTACAAGTGAGAATGATACCATCTTTCATGAAGGATTGCACTGAGGACTAAGTGAGAAAATCAATGCAAAAGCACATTGCATAGGCAAAGGTAGTTTATGGTCTTAATAATGCTGGTGGTTACTTCCAGTTTTAGATGAAGATAATTTAGTACAAATAAAAGTGAAGAATTGATATAAAATACCTATAAGATACATATGATATAGACTTTCTGCCCATTTAAAGAATTGAAGACACATTTCTCAGAGTCTCTTTATGTGTTATCTACAAGGATTGCTTAGGCATTTTTTTTTTTTTTGCAGGACCAGGGGTTGAATCTAGGGCCTCGCGCTTGCATGCTCTGCAAGTGCTAGACCACTGAGTTGCACCCTCAGCCCATTTTTTTTACTTTTTGAGACAGCGTCTCACTAAATTACACAGACTGCCTCTGGTCTTGAACTTGTGATCCTCCTGCCTCCACCTCCCAAACTGCTGGGATGACAGGTGTGTGCCACCGCACCTGGCTAGGCATTTTCTTTAAGATATCAAGATGTAGACATCAAAGTCATCATCAAGAAATGGAGCTAATACTGAATAAGGTAGACTGAGGTAGGTAATCATTGGTATGAAAGAGAGATAAACAGTATAATAATCACAGGTCCAAAATCAAATAGCCAGATGAATAAAGTTCCTGATTGACTTTGTGTGACACTGATTTGGCACATGAGGTGTCTTTATATCAAGTCTGCATGTCAGAAATTTAGCAAACAAAACAGTAAACCAGGCACTTTAGAAAATGACACTATTTAATAACTTCTATGCAAAAGGAGCAAGGGCTAAGATGAAAATGATTTGGAAACATTGTGGACATGTGTGTGTGCCTATGTATATATAAGAAATGGATAAAGGGAGAAGAATGAGAGAAGTAACATTGAATTTAACATTGGGGATTTGGTCTTGAAAATCATCCCCTCAGGCAGGTGCAGTGGCATATGCTCTTAATTTCAGCTCTCTAGCCTACTGTTTTTCCTCCCCTTTATTGCAAACATAAAAATCAAATTGTACCCAGATTTCTCCAATGATTGGTCAATAATCATCCAATTATATGTAGTTTTATTCTGTTCATTTCTTTATTAAAGTCATGTAAGAATAATTTCATTTCCTCTTTCTCCAATTTTCAAGCCCAATGACATTTAAAAACTATGCCAACAATATACTTTATGCCACAACTGCAAGAAAAAATTGGAGAAATTGGTGGTGATTTTCTTAAATTTTAAGTACAACTTAAAAGAAAACAGGTATGAAAGCTGGGCACCATGGAACACAGCTTTAATCTCAGCAACTTGGAAGGCTGAAGCAGGAGAATTTTAAGTTCAAGAACAGAGGGAATCTGCACAACTTAGATTCTTCCTCAAAGTAAAAAAATTAAAAAGGAGCTGGGGTTTAGCCCAGTGGAAGACAATTTGCGAAGTATATGCTATGTGTGAAGCCTTGGGTTCAACTCCCAAGTACTGCAAAAACAAACCAATAAACAAAAACACAAAAACAAAACCCAACCAATCAAAACAAAACAAAAAGACTTCTCACTTCCCCCCAATTACTAATTGTGTAATCTTGAGAATGGTATTTTACTTCTTTCTCTATTTTTATTAAAGCACAAATTAAATAATACTTTTAAGGAAAATTGCAATGATTAATTGTGCTTGCGTCCATGAAGGTACCTAGAACATTTTAGAAAGATACTGAGAGGTCAGAGAACGTTAAGTTTTTAAATATTATATTGTTGTGTGTGTGTATGTGTGTATAAAATAAGTGCTTAAAGTGGTTATTATAGCATCCAGAAACTTCTGATTAGAGAGAACTACTGCTTGAATAATAGTACCATGAGTCTCCAACTCTTATCAGGAATGCATGCAGTTGTTAGGCATGCTGGAAGTTCTATTTCATACTCATCATTCCATTGTTGTTGTGCTTCTACAATATTCTTGAATTTCAAACATCACTTCAAAATGTCTTGTGCTCCTTGAATGACAACCATGCTTCCTCCATTTTCTTTGATTGTCCTGCTTGTCATGTAGTTGTACTAGTAATCGTTTGATTATTGCCATCTTTTGAATGAATGTCATACTACACATTGGCGTCATCATTCAATTCAATTCAACTTCGAATAGTAATACATCAATGTTGTTGTTGTTGTTAGGTGCCATCGAGTCGGTATCCGACTCATAGTGACCCTCTGTGCAACAGGAGAAACACTATTGTCAGTGCTTCTCTGCTGTTCATAGGGTTTTTAATGGCACATTGATTTTTGGGAGGGGGTTGCCAGGTCCTTCTCCCAAGCCTACAGTTTCTGGTGTTCCCAGGCGGTCTCCCATCCAGGTACTAACCAGGCCTGACCCTGCTTAGCTTCCGAGATCTGACGGGGTCGGATGCCACATGGCTATGGCTGCAGGCCAAAGCATATGCCCTACCACTGAGCTACACCACCACACTTTCTTGATTTAGATGGCTATATTTTAGCTTAATAGAATTATGTCCACGCTTATAGGAAATACACCCTAATGTGTATACATTTTTGGCATCCCTAGTATGTACATATATCTGTCATTGTATGTATTAATTGGTCAGGGCTTATGATAAGCAGACACCTAAACAATTTGAAAATCATATATTTATCAAAATAAATTTTAGTATTTTACCAAATTTTTATTTTTAATAGTTAAGGTATCTGAAAGTCAATGGTTATTTTCCAAACACAAAGTAAATTATATTCTCTGGATATGCTGTGCTCCTCTATTTCCCTTTTTTCATAGCTCTTTTGTCCTAATACCTGGACTTCTTATTAGATTTAAGCTCTTTTTGGGTAGCTCAGCATTTCCACAATGTTTCTTTTTTCATGCACTGTTTCTCTTTGCAGTTGCAATAAAATGCTGTTGAATCCCTTATGAGAGTCATGCTTCCCAAAATGGAGACTCAAAGGGGCTACTGCCATTCATTCCCCAGTCAACTGAAAGTAGGAAAGAAAGAAAGAAAGAAAGAAAGGAAGGAAGGAAGAAAGAAAGGAAAGGTAGCCCAAATAACTTATTTAGTTGAATAAAATCAATGACATCTTTTATCAAATACCATTAGCTCAGGACTCCGAATATTAAGAAGAGATCTAAAACATTTAGTACACTCAAAAATATGCTCTTTCAGGTGAACTAAAGACAAGGAATCTCTAGTTAAATAGAAACAGACATAAGATGTTGACTGGAATTGAAGTACTGCAATTCCTTTGATTATTCACATGGATGAGCCTGATAAGAGCTCAGCTCCTAATGGCAGAGTCTGTTAATCAGACTGTTTGGTGTTGGAGGTAAAAGATGGGAAGCTAATAAAGTCCAAATTGAGAACACAATTAAAATGATTTTTGCATTCATGCTGGAACTTTGAGGAAAAGAAAATAAAACCACTTTTCTTTTGTGCAGGTTAGTAGTTTCTTCCTTTTGTTCCTTCCACCACAGATATTTATTTGATTGTTACTGAATAGAAACCTATACTGTTATTTTTAAAGATCTAAAGATTCTTTAAATGCAAAAACTTGCAATCAGTCATAGCCAATGCCTCAAGCGAATGAAGGGGGAAAGTTTTAATTCTTATTTGCTTCCTATGAGATTTTGAAATACAACATCAAAGTATTAATTACAGTCAAGTGTGATGAAACCAAAGGGCAAACCATTGTGTTGATTCAATTTCCCGAGGGATTAAAGTTTCAGTGAGAAGTTAATTAATTTTCTTGCTCCTGCAGGTTAAGTTACTATCAGTGTAGAGTAGATTCCAGCAACATGGGTCTATTTTTTTTTTTTTCATTGAATGGGTTTTGCAAACATGCCTCGGAGAATTTCTAAGAGAAATTACGGAGAAATTATGGAGAAATGTGAACAGTAGTTTTTATAGACAGTTGTTGTTGTTGTTGTTGTTAGGTGCCGTCGAGTCAGTATCAGATTCATAGTGACCCTTATAGGATTTTCAACGGCTGTTTCGGGATTGCCTTGGGAGTGGATTGCCAGGTCCTCCTCCCGTTTTTGCCGTGCTGGGAATTGAACTCAGGACCTCAGAGACTGCAGCGCAGCACTCTACCAACTAAGCTAAATCCCAGCCCCTTTATAGACAGAGTGCTTTTAAATATAGAAATTGTGGCTCAATCAACACAAATCTCTCACCAACCATGGGAAATAATGCACAAGTACATGCTCAACCAATGGTGGGTCAGGAGTATTATCTTCATAAGAAAAAGTACATTATACTTATTTGCCATTTTCACTATTAATTCTTTGTTACCATAGGTAAGTCATTTGGAAAAAAGGAATTTAATAATAAAGAAGTGTGTGACCTTCCTTTCCTAAGTTTGCCAAGGGCACATTTTGCTCCTTGTGTTACTCTACTCCCTAAGAAATAATTTAAGATCTGTGCTCCTGCCCAATTTATGTTATACTTGAAACTAGAATTCCAAGGGACATGTTTGCTATGCTCACTGTAAATTTTCTTGGTATTTTGGAGGCCTAAACTTATGTAATCATAATGTTAAGCCCATAAACTTATAGATAAAATCAATTTCTTAAAGTATATTCCACAAATTGACATATGTGTTATAATGAACTACGTTGTTTTCCATTATACATTGTCTTAAATTTTGCCTTCTTTCCTTCTCTTTGCATGACTTGGAATTTCATAAAATTGCTTACAAAATGTATGTTGTGCATTTTTATGAAGAGAGGATCCAAACTCTCTTTGGCTTCTCAAAACCAAGTATGACCCCTATCTTAGTCCTTTCAGTATAATATAACAAAATGGCTTAGACTGGGTAATTTATAAATAATTCCTTACTCTCTAAGGGCTGAGAAGTCCAAGATTAAGTCACCAGTAGATTCAGTGTTTGGTAAAGACTTCTTCGCTGCTCCAAACATAGCACCTTCTTGGATATCCTCACATGGTCCAAGAGATAACAGCTTTCTTCAGCACTTTTTTATAAGGGCTGTGAGCCTCATTCATGAGAGTCCCAAGTCTCAATACAGTGGGCTTGGGAGTTAAGTTTCTTTCTTTTTATTTTGTAGCACTAGAGGGAATTGAACCCAGGGCCTTTCACATACTTTGCAAGTGCTCTAAAACTAAACTGCACCTCCAGCTCGTCTTAAAATTTTTTATCTTGAGACAGAGTCTCACTAAGTCACTCAAGCGTCCTCTGGCCTCAAACTCATAATCCTGCTGCCTCCTTCTCCTGAGTTACTGGGAGTACAGGTGTGTGTCACTGTGTATGGTGGGGGATTAAGTTTTAACATGAGTTTTGGAGGGACACAAACGTTTCTATAGTTATCCCTTCCCCACAATGCCAAAGAACTGCTGTATAGCTTTCTCTGCACCCCTTCCTGGACAATCTCACCTTTCCAGCATCTCGATTACCAATTAGTGCCTCTGACTCTCACTTATATCTCAAGCTCTTTATTTTTATGAGCTATAGGTCCTTATTTAAAACACATTTATACCTGAACATCCAAAACAAAATGAGTTTATCTACTCTCCCCATCTATTCTATCCCAAACCTATACATCAGCTGCTCAGTCCATCAACCCCAACCTGACTGATAAAACATCATCAGACTTGCAAGCTGAACAAAATCTCAGCTTTACCTTGTTCTTCCATCCCTGGCCTTATCTGGTTACCACTTTCCTTGGAAGTCTGTTCTGTAAGCCATTTTCATCATCTTTCTCTTTGCTCTTTCCCTATTGTCTTTATTTTCATAAATTCTCAATCATCTAGTGGTATCCAAAGAGAAACACACTTGTTGATAGCCTATGGAAGTCAGGGAAGAACAGTTTAGAACATCTCTATGTATGTACTAAAGAGAAATAAATATTGACTTTTCAAATTTTTATTTTTATTTGCTACGGTCTCTTTTGGCTCAGTTGGTAGAGCGCTGCGCTGCAGTCTCTGAGGTCCCGAGTTCAATTCCCAGCACCGCAAAAATGGGAGAAGGGCTTGGCAATCCACTCCCAAGGCAATCCCAAAATAGTCAGCCATTGAAAACCCTATGAGGGTCACTATGAGTCGGATACTGACTTGATGGCACCTAACAATGGTCTCTTTAAATTTCTACATGACCTTTATTACATATATTATGTATAAATATATCCAAATGCATATGCATATAAGAGGGGATGTGGGCTCGGTTTTTTAATGATATGAACTTATGATAAAAAATGTTTGGCAGCCACTGCTCATTGCTGGCACCTTCTATCCATGTGTTTTGTTTCCATACCTACATACCTACATACCTACATTCTCCAATGCATTTTGCAGTTATTAAAAAAAAACCCTGCTCACATTGATTGGATGAAATGAGATTTTCTTTTGGTGGAGGTAGGGAAAACTGCATCCTCTGTCATCTACTCTAGTGCCTGCTTTTTCAGTTTCATATCTCATCATTTTTCCCATCACCAAGACTTTGTACTGGGCCAAGTTAGCATTAACAGTATACTAGATATTTCCTCACCCTATGGCATATCTCTTTGTGGGTGCAAAGCCTTTTCTTCTTTGCCCAGAAAACTGCAGCTCTTAAGTCCTTGGTCAAAATTACCTCCTCCTATAGCTTTCCCTGACATTGGAGGCAGAGATAGTCATATCCTTTCTTATGCATATGAAGTAATTTGTGCTCAGGAGTTTTATAGCATGAACTAGACTCCATTTTAGATGTATGTACAAGATTTTCTCTTTCTTTCCAGAATATGTCTTCAGATTCTTTCTTACTCATCCATACACTATTCACTGTTACTAGTTCATTGGATTCCATACAGGGTAGTTAATACATTATCTTTTAGTGTATATGCTAGTTTAGTGGAAAAATAACAAGAGCTATAATATCAGGCAGTGTATAATTAGAAATCTCTCATTATTTTGAAATGTCAGCTATGAATTAAGAAACCAGATGGGCATCAATATCAATAAATTGATCCAGTGGAACCATTTTGAAACAAGATCTCTTTTTCTGTGTATTAGTTTGAGTAAGTCCTAAGGGGTGGATTCCATGAGTGAATTTAGGGCATGTTGTCTTACCTCTTGCAGAGTACATCTTTTTCAGAGACATTTACCCATATAGGTAAAATATGCATGGCCATGACATTTTGGCAAACCTTGATACTGTTTCCTATTGTACCAAGACTCAGGAAGAAGAAGGAGATGGATCAGAAGGAGTGAATTAAGATTTTTCTTACTTTTCCAGGTACACTGAATTGATGGTAAAGAAATTTCTGTAGGTATGACACATAATGCAAACAGCTAGGGGTTCTCAGACTATGTGATCTTTTCCCAGATAGTTAGGAGAGGTTCAGCTCTTTATTGGATCCCAAGAAGTGTTACCGGACAGACGTGGGTTCTCTTAGGATGTTTGAGGCACTCAGCTTTATCTGGCCAACTCAGTGTACATTAGAGTCACCAGGATTTTCAAGCCCATCCAGAGGAGTCAAATATTCCTAAATCTCATCAATTATTTTAAATGAAGGGCTAAAAGATAGTCACTGATTAAACATTTCAAGGTTAGTAGTAATGTTCAAAATGCTCTCCAACAGTTTACACCAGAAAGTTTCACATCCAAAGTCTAAGGCTTGGGGTAGAAATCAAGCCAGCAGAATAGAAACAGTCTCCCTGTAGCTCTAGGAGTGAAAAATCCAAGAATAACAAAGAACTTGAAACCCAGGAGAAAAACATATAGAATGCAATAAAGGATGCAGTAAAGGTGTTAACTACCAAACTCATGCAACAAAAGAGACTTTGTAACAGAAAGAACAAAACAATGTGTACTAACACACTGGCTCTAACCTTGGCAAAGGAAAGGGAAGATTCAACTATCCTACAAAATAAGTGCTTTACCCTGGCCAAAGAAACCCCACAGCTCTTTCAACCTCTAAATCCAGCTCAGAGTGTTGCTGAACTAAGAGAAAACAGGCAAATTCAAGAGGACTATATTAGTACTGGTACATGACTCAGTGGGCTGGGATTTAGCTCAGTGGGTAGAGCGCTGCACTGCAGTCTCTGAGGCCCCTAGTTCAATTCCCAGTACCGCAAAAATGGGAGAAGGACCTGGCAATCCACTCCCAAGGCAATCCCGAAGCACTCAGCCATTGAAAACCCTATGAGGGTTCCTAGGAGTCGGATACCGACTTGAAGGCACTTAACAACAACAACAACAACATGACTCAGTGGAATTGCTTCGAAAGACTGAGCCCCAAACAAAGGCAGTTTGGACCTCTCATAGGGCCTCTGGGGGTGGAGGGAGGGCTTACAAAAGTGATAATGGCATGAGAATAGACAAAGCAAGGTTACAGAAGTCAGTAGAGGGTGGTCAGGTCATCAGTTATCTCTTGCAACTTACAGAAACAGCAGAAGAGGACAAAAATTCTTCCAGGCTAGAATAAAGAGATGTACATTATATGCAGTAAACAGTTCCATCAGACTGAAACAGCTCTGTTAGTAGCAGAGTTCACTAGGTCATTTGCAAGAAACCAAAATGATTCAGACATGCATCATTTGTAACAAGTTAAGCAGCCTTCAGCTGAGCAAACAATGCCTTAATAAAATAAACAATGTTTTAACAAGGAACTACTGTCTTACCTAAGAAAGAGAGGAGGGTCTTTGGGATCCTGCTTCATTTGTCCATTTTATGTTTTTGTAAATGAATTTAATTAAGAGTATCATCATCAAAATATGGTCCCATATAAGCTGATGGCTTCTCATTTTGCAGTGCCTGATATTTGGCTAGTCATCAGGTGGGTGTTGGTATATTTATTAACAAGGCTTTTTATGGTTGCCTGAGTATTATTAATGAGCAGAGATAAGAGACAAGACAGTATAAGGTGCTATCCTAATATAGATAGAACGATACCTTTCAATGTTTTAAAACCCCCAAAGGTTGAGAACCAACCTCCAAAAAGTGATTCTGGGGACCAGACTACATTTTCCAAATATGAATCAAGACATGAGCCAAAGTCCACATTTTGGTTGTCAGATCCTCAATGACCTGTCCATTATCATTAATTTCTGAACAGCAATTTAGTTAGATTGAATTTGTCATAAGTTTCTCCTCCTGGGCTAGGGTATAGTCTAGAGGTAATCTATTTTGGTACATAGCATTATTCATCTGAGTGTTTTCACATGCTCAGAGATTTAGGGTCTTAGCAGCATCATTGGTTATGATCTTGAGGACAGTTTGTAACCTGATGATATGGTTGATCATGTAGATTGGGGTGCAGTATCCACAATTTTTATCCTTTCTCCAGATGGCTGGACCATAATATTGAATTATGCTTTAGAGGTCATTTATTAACTTTTCACTTTCTTTAAAAAAACTAACTTTAACATCTTTTCTTAAAAAAATTGGTCATATTTTGGATAATCCAGAGTTTTATCTTGACTTAGTGGGAGTAGGAAGAAGGAGGGCTGGTTCATTCCCAAAATATAGGGCCCTGTCGAGGCTTTGGACCACTGTTGCTATGTCTGTGAGCCACAAATCCAGTAGTGGTCCAGAGGAGCCCTCCATTTGTTTGGTGCTTCTAGATGATACCATGAGTGAGTCAAATAGGGGAATTGGGAAAACAGATTTGGGTTTGGCAGTGGATTATTTTCTTTTCTCTACGAGGCAGTTGTACCTGTGGTTGAGTTGTAGTGTTGTTGCCCTAAATAGGTAAGATTTTTCAATGGGGACTGTAAATATTTTTCCTCAATGGGCAAAATAATATATTTCAATAATGGATGTTCTTAAGTGTCAAACACCAGGGTTAGCATTGGCTGAAGTGGGAGGAGGGACAGTCAAATAAAGATTATCTTGGGGCTTTAATTTTGAGGTCTTGCAAGGCCATTGATCTTCCATACTATTGTCTCCACAGACATAGTAGGAGGAGAGATGTAAGTTTTGAACTGTATTCCCACCTAGTTGTGAAAACAAATTTTGGGATTTAGAGACCATTTCCAGAGAGTTTGGCTGTAGGTGGTCAAAGAAGGATTTGGATACTCAGAATTGTCAGATCTGATGGGTGTTGGTTCCTTTCATTACAGGGTTTAAAATGTGGAGCTTAGTGGGATATTGTATCTTCTGTCAGCAAGGATCTTGTGGTGAAAATCATACCTTATTGAGGGAAGCAATCTCTTTTGATTGTAAACCCTTTAGTCCAGGTTGGCCTTGAAAAGTCTAGGGTACTGTAATTCTTGGATGCTCTTATGGTTTGGCAACCCTCAAAGAGAATAGTGACTATGCCTCAGGGGATGTGGGGATGTGGAGGACTTTAGCCAATGATGGCCTCATTTTTTTTTTTTTTTTTTTTGTAGATTTTAAACTAAGAATCATGGGATGAGGTCTTGAGGTCATAACACATGTGTTGAAAATTCCCTGGGTTAAAAATCAAATAAGTGGTCTGATTATAGCTGTCAGTCCCATTGTTGTTGTTGTTGTTGTTAGGTGCCTTTGAGTCGAGTCCGATTCATAGTGACCCTATGTACAGCAGATCAAAACACTTGCCGATTCTGTGCCAGGCAAAAGATCTTATTCATGTTTAAGCCCATTGTTGCAGACACTGTGTCAATCCATCTGGTGGAGGGTTTTCCTCTTTTGCGTTAACCTGCCACTCTCCCAAACATGATGTCCTTCTCCAGGGATTAATCTCTCCCGACTACATGTCCAAAATATGTAAGATGCAGTCTGGCCATTCTTGCTTCCAAGGAGCACTCTGGTTGCGCTTCTTCTAGGACAGATTTGTTGGTTCTTTTTGCAGTCCATGGTATAATCAATAGATGTCTCCAGCACCACAATTCAAAAGCATCAATTCTTTTTCTGTCTCTCTTGTTCAATGTCCAGCTTTCACAACCATATGATGCGACTGAAAATACCATGGCATGAGTCAGATGCACCTTCGTCTTCAATGTGACATCTTTGCTTTTCAATACTCTAAAGAGATCTTTTGCCACAGCTTTTCCTAGGGCAATGCGTCTTTTGATTTCTTGACTGCTTCTTCTACGGGTGTTGATTATAGAGCCAAGCAAAGAAAAATCTTGGACAACCTCAATCTTTTCTCCATTGATTGTGAAGTTGTATGCTGACCTAGTCATAAGGATTTTTGTTTTGTTGATGTTTAATTGTAACCCATATGGAAGGGTATGATCTTTGATCTTCATCAGTAAGTGTTTTAAATCCTCTTCACTTTCAGCAAGCAGAGTTGTGTCAACTGCATAACACAGGTTGTGAATGAGTCTTCCTCCAATCTGGATGCCATGTTCTTCCTCATAAAGTCCAGCTTCTCGTATTATTTGCTCAGCATTTAAATTGAAGAGATAGGGTGAAAGTATACAGCCCTGACACACACCTTTCTCAACTTTAAACCACTCAGTGTTTCCTTGTTCTATTCAAACAACTTGCCTCCTGATTCATGTACAGATTTCTCATGAGCACAATTAGGTGTTCTGGTATTCCCATTTTCCGAAGTGTTATCCATAATTTGTTATGATCCACACAATCAAATGCTTTTGCATAGTCAATAAAACATAGATAGACATCTTTTTGATATTCTCTGCTTTCAGTTAATATCCACCTGACATCAGCAATGATGTCCCTGGTTCCCCGCCCTCTTCTGAATCCTGCTTGATTTTTCTGGTAATTCCCTGTCTATATACTGCTGCAGTCACTTCTGAATGATCTTTAGTAGAATTTTGCTGGTATGTGATATTAGTGATATTGTCTGATAGTTTGCACATTCAGTTGGATCCCCTTTTTTGGGAATGGGCACAAATATGGATCTCTTCTAGTCAGTTGGCCAAGTAGATGTTTTCCAAAGCTGTTGGCATAAGCATGTTAACACCTCCAGTGCTGCATCTGTTTGTTGAAACATCTCTATTGGTATCCCATCAATTCCTGGAGCCTTGTGTTTCGCCAGTTCTTTCAAGGCAGCTTCCACTTCATCCTTCAACACTATTGGTTCCTCTTCATATGCAACCTCTTGGAATGGTTGGTCATCTACCAACTCTTTCTTGTATAATACTCTGTGTATTCTTCCCATCTTCTTTTGATGTTTCCTGCATCATTGGATATTTTACCTGTAGATTCTTTCACTACTGCCACTCGAGGCTTGAATTTTTTCTTCACCTCCTTAAGCTTGAGAAACACAGAGCGTGTTCTTCCCTTTTGGTTTTCTGCCTCTAGCTCCTTGCACATGTCATTATAATATTTGTTTTTGTCTTCTGGAGCTGCCTTCTGAAATCTCTTTAGTTCCTTAACTTCATCATTTCTTCCTTTTGCTTTAGCTGCTCCACATTCGAGGGCAAGGTCCAATGTCTCTTTTGACATGTAATTTGGTCTTTTCTTTTTTCTTGTCTTTTAAAGAACTTTTTGCTTCCTTCTTGAATGATATCTTTTATGTCATGTCACAACTCCTCTGGTCTCATATCGTTTGTGTCTAATGCATTAAACCTATTTTTGAGGTGGTCTCTGAACTCAGGTGGGATATGCTCAAGGTCATACTGTGGCTCTCATATACTTGTTCTAATTTTCTTCAGCTTCAGTTTGAACTTGCATATGAGAAGTTGATGGTCTGATCCACAGTCAGCACCTGGTCTTGTTCTGACATTTTGTACAGAGCTTTTCCATTGTCTCTTTCCACATATGTAGTCAATTTGATTCCTGTATGTTCCATCTGGTGAATTCCATGTGTATAGTCTCGGTTTTTGATGTTGAAAAAATGTATTTGCGATTAAAAGGTCATTGGTTTGACAAAATTCTATCATGCGATCTCCAGCTTCATTTCTGTCACCAAGACCATATTTTCCAACTACCGAGCCTGCTTCTTTGTTTCTAACCTTTGCATTCCAGTCACCAGTGATTATCAGTATTCGTCATTGCATGTTTGATCTATTTCAGATTGCAGAAGCTGATAGAAGTCTTCCCTTTCTTCATTTGTGGCCTTAGTGGTGGGTGCATAAATTTGAATAATAGTCAAATTAACTGCCCTTCCTTGTAGTCATATGGATATTATTCCATCACTGACAACATTGTATTTCATGACAGATCTTGAAATATCTTTTTTGATGATGAATGCAACCCCATTTCTCTTTAGTTTATCATTCCCACCATAGTAGACCATATTATTGTCTGACTCAAAATGGCCTATGCTGGTCCATTTTAGCTCACTGATGCCTAGATTGTCAATGTTTATGCACTCCATTTCTCTTTTAACAATTTCTAATTTTCCTAGATTCATACTACATACATTCCATGTTCCAATTATTAATGGATGTTTACAGTTGTTTCTCCTCATTTTGAATCATGTCACATCAGCAAATTAAACACCCTGGGGCTTTACTCCATTTCCGTCATCATGGTAGACTCTACATGGAGGAGGCCACTCTTCCCCAGTAGTCTTTTGAGTGCCTTCCAACCTGGGGGCCCCATTTTCCGGCACTATATCTGACAGTGTCTCTTTACTATACATAGGGTTCTCCATGGCTAGTTGTTTTGGGAGTGGCTTGCGAGGTCCTAATCCCTAGTCTGTCTTAGTCTGGAAGCTCAGCTGAAAACCTGTCCACCTTGGGTAACCTTGCTCATGTCCGAGGTTACAGTGGCAGAGCTCTCAACCTCATCGCAACACACAAGCCCCCACAGTGCGGCAAACTGACAGACATGTGGGGAGTCCCATTGTAGATCCCCTAGCTCCCCTTATATTTTTAATAAGAATGAAACAATAATGTGTTGGTTAATTATTGTCTCAATCTTGTGAAATGTATGCATTGGGTGCATTCTTCTAACAGTTCTCCTTTTACCATTTTCTGAGGAGTCACTACCAGGAGTACAATTAACAGTTTACAGTGGGATCCCACATAGATTAATCTTCAAGCTTCTGCTGTGTATAAACTAGTCAGCTTCCAGTGTGACTAAAGCAGGTGTGTAGTTTTTCCTCAAGCTTCTGCTGTGCACAGACTGGTCACCTTCCAAAGTGACCAGAGCAGGGATGTTCTCCTTGTTGTCTGATGTGGCAGAGGGACCTCAGTGCAGCATCAGTCCTGTTGGATGTCCTGGGTCCCACTGGCAGGTCCACCCCTCTGAAGCCCCTGGCTTTAAGCAGCTTTGATGAATACAAGGTACTGTTCCTGAAACTTTAGTAGCAGTGGACAAGATTACAGTATGAGGCTCATCCCATATGGGCCCTAATGGAATTGGAGTCCATTTCTTGATAAAAACAAGATCCCTCATCTTGATAGGGTATGCTAGGTCTGCTAAACTTACAAGAATTCTTTTTTTGTACCCAGCCATGGATGTCCTGCATGGAGGTCCCTAAAGCCTGTATCTATCTCTATATAGTTATTTCTCCCAATTTATGCAGATCACCTCTTATCTGTTCAACTTTCTCTGAATTCTGTGGCCAGTAGGCTATGTGTAGTTTCCAATTTATCTTTAGCATCTAAGTAAGTTCCTGAACTATTTCAGCTGCAAATCTTGGTCCATTGTCTGATTCCAAAGTCAAAGGCAGCCAACACCTGGGAATAATATCTCTTAGTAACATCTTTGTTACCCCTCTGCCTTTCCTGTATAGCGGGAAAGTCTTCTACACATCCTAAAAATGTGTAGACAAACACCAATAAGTATCAATAGTCTCTGGCTTGAGGCAGCTCAGTAAAGTCCATTTGTAGGTACTCAGAAGAGACTGCTCTAATCTCCTGAGTTCCTGAAGGCTGGCTGGTCCCTGATGTCGGTTGTTTAGGGCACACATCAGCACTGTTCACTTATGGCTTGGGTGAGGACAGTGAGCCATAGCACATAGAAGTGCCATCCCAATAAAATCTCTAGTGTTGTTTTTCCCATGTGGGGCCCTTGGTAGAACTGCTTCATAAACCAAGGGGCAAGCATTTCTGGTATGGCCAATCTTCTATTGGAGAATTTTTTATCATCTTTTCTTTGTATATTCTCCACTCTCCCAGGCAAATCAAGCCTTTTTGGTGGGAGAATAGCATGAGACCTCTAAGAGAGGCAAGTCTGGAAGGAGGGGCATGGGTAGAGTCTCTTCCTTGGGCTTCCTAGCCATCCTGGCAGCCTGTTTTGCCTCTTTATCTGCCTTCTGGTTCCCTCTTGCTTCCATGATGCTTGCCCACTGATGTCTCTTGCAGTGTATAAGTGCTATCTTTTGTGGAGCCTAGATAGCATCCATGGGAGAAGGACCTGGCAATCCCCTCCCAAAAATCAATCTGCCATTGAAAACCCTATGAACAGCAGAGAGGCACTGACGATAGTGTTTCCCCTGTTGTACAAAGGGTCGCTATGAGTTGGATACTGACTCGACGGCACCTAACAACAACAACAAGACAGCATCCAGGAGCTATAAAATTTTCTCTTTATATTTTATTTCTTTTCCTCCTGCCATTAAATGGCCCTTTCCTTATAGATGGCTCCATGAATATGCAAGGTAGTAAAAAAATACTTAGAGTCAATATAAACATTGGCCTTCTTATCTTCTGTCAGCATGAAAGCCCTTGTTATGGCTATAAGTTCTGACTTTTGGGCTGAAGTTTTATGGGCAGAGGCTGAACCTTCATCATCAAGTCCAGTGTCATTATGGCATAACCAGCAAGGTGGGTTCCTTCCTGTATAAAACTGTTCCCAACTGTAAAGTATTCAGCAACTGGATCTGTCAAGGGGTGGTCTAGGATGTCTCCCTGACTTGAAAAGACCTTACCATTTCCACACAATCCTGGACAGGAACAGTCTACTAGGAACAGTGTAGCTGAGCCTTGTTATTTGGTTCCTTGTTTAGCCTGATGGCCTTGGGTTCCGTCTAGCTCATCCCCCAGGATGTGTTTTTAAGTTTAACCTGAGCTCACTGAAGCTTTTCAGTGGCCTCCATTCACCCTCCTATCACACAGTCTGCAGGCTGTTCAGCTCTCTTCACAGTTCAGAGGTCTCATCCTCCAAGGACAGCTCCAAGGTCTTCTCCCATGCACCTCTGGCCTGCTGAGCTTGCTCTAGTTGCTTCTCTGGCCCTCCTTATCTGGGCATTCTTAGAGCTACTGGATCTTCCGTGTTAGCTGTTGCCACTGTCCACTCTCAGCCTTGACTGAGCAACTGTTCTCAGCCTTGACTGAGCGACTGTACTCAGCAGATAGCTCTGTGTTGAGGCTTTATTCTGGGGAATTCCTTTATTTGTTTAAATGCCCACTCCTGTTTAGTTTCCCAGAAGAGGAGCTCCTTCCCCCTATTTTTCAACAGAAAAATTTTATAATGAAGATTTATTAGTCTATTTTTTATCTTATGAATAAGTGCAACACAAACTGATCTAATATGTTTAAAATTTTAACATGTACCATTTTAAAAAAATTCATGTTTTGCAGGTACTATAAACCAAGGTAAATAAAGTTCACATCCCATCTAGCCTTCTACAGCTTACTATACACTCTTAAGTTGAGCTTTGCTTATCTCCTCTTATAATCTGGAATGACCAGATATTTTTACTTTAAGATAAAACTATTTTTTCCCCCAAGGTCTCAATTAACAGTCCTTTGTCATCACCTGGAGGTGTTGTGTGGTATTCATCCCTGCAAATCCCTCCAGCTTCTATAACTTCTGCCTGACATCTCTCTGTTTCTGTCTCTCTGTCTTTCCTTTTCTCTCTCTCTCTTTTTCTCTTCCAGTTTCTTTGCCAGTCTTTCTGTGCCAGGGCGAGTCTTGCCTCTCCAGGTCAGAGTCTCCTGATTATTTATTTCTTTATTTTTCCTGCTCTGTCTTGTGGTCTCTGTCCCTCACGTACTCAGTCTCTTTTCCTCTCTTTTAAGAGTCTCCTTGCGTTTTCTCTTCTTCTAGGATGGGGTCTCTTTCCTTCCTGGGTTGGGGCTTTGGGCTCTGATCTGAGGGATGAAGCCCCAGACACCTCATTATCAGAGCCTGGCTCTTCAGGAGCTATAGCTAACCTTGGCAGTGGAGGATAAATTGGAGGGTATGCAGGAGGAAATTCTTCTGTTCTCTCTTGTAGAACTGATTTTTCTAGCTTTTTAAACTTTCTAAAAAAAGTTCTTTTAGTTTTGGTTTGCTCAAGCCATTAAAATCTTGTTGTAAGTGGCTAAGCAGGGCTGAATCTAAGAAGGCTGAATCTACGCATGGGAGCTAGTCAGTATGCCTTGGCTGTTTTCCAACTTTGGCCACCAGCCAATATACTCAGCCAATTATTCATCTATTTGTAGTATCTTTGGCCAGCCACTTGATATTAAAAGAAGGTTATTCTATCTCATAGAGTTTTCTTGGTTGCTGGGGTGTCACTTATGTTCCATAGTCCCTGGTGTAACCATTCTTAAAATTTTTTATCAGACACTCCAAAGTAGTAAGCATAGATGCTTTATCATCCATACCTCCTTGGATAGCATGTCTTATTCTCTCGTTTACTTTCACATTGTTCCATTAGAGCTGCCCTCTAATATGGCAGACCACAAATTCTAGTCTGGGGGGCATCATCACAAAACCATAAGGAGCCCCAGTAGAACTCTGCATTTGCTTGAGGTGTACTGTCCACATCACAGTACTTTTCTGCTCCATACACCCATAGACCATTAATTCCAGCATTCGCTCCTGAGCCTCCCCCACCCAGTGGGGGAGGTAATTCAACACTCATACATCATGGACTTTCCCCCTCCTGGTGGGGGAAGTCAGTTCCTTCTCTAGGCAGGCACAGTTTCCCTTGGATTTTTCCCAATCTATTAGTCCACTTGTGGATATTGTTCATTCCAACATTCATATACCAAAAACCTCTCTTCTCTCAGTGAGAGGAAGTCATTTCAACATTCATACACCAAGGACCTCCTCTTTCCCAGAAGTGGAAGTCAGTTCCAGTGGTAGCAGGCAACAGCTTCCTTCAGCATTTTATGCAATTGAGACTACTAGTGTGCCTGTGGGAAGTGATCAAACTCCCCTTCCATCCTACTGGATGGGTCTGGGGACCCTGGCCTTACCTTTTGTGTAGAGTGCTATTCCTATAAGTGCTATTCCTATAAGTCATTTTGCCTCTGGGGACCCTGGCCTTACCTTTTGTGTAGAGTGCTATTCCTATAAGTCATCCTGAAGCCTCATTGGTTCAGTTGTACTATCAGGAGCAGGTGCGCTGGACCTTGAAAAAGCAGATTCCCTCTTTTGGCTCATAAGCCTCAGCTGGTGGCACCTGAGGTCACAGGCTTACCCCAGCCTAGACCCATGGGCCTACAGGCAAAGGAGACAATAAACTCTCCGATTCCCAGCCAATGCACTAAGTATGTTGCGGGACTAAGAGAGACCAGGGACAAGTTCAGGAGGACTTTATTAGTATCACTCCTTCACTCAGTGGAATTGGTTCCATAGACTTTGACCTAAACAAAGGAATTTTGGACCTCTTATAGAGTCTCTGCACCTGCAACTGTACCACTGTGGCATCCAAGCCCATCAAATCTTGGAAGCTAAGCAGGGTTGGACCTGTCTACTACTTGGATGGTAGACCACCTGGGAACACCAGTTGCTGTAGGCTTGACAGAAGGACCCAGCAGCCCACTCTCAAAAAACAATCAGCTGTTTAAAACTCTATGAACTGCAGAGAAGCACTAACAATGCTGCTTCACCTGTTGTACATAGGGTTACTATGAGTCGGACACCAACTTGAAGGCACCTAACAACAACAATAGGGCCTCTGTGGGGAGAGGGCTTAAAAAGTGATAATGACATGATAACAGACAAAGGAAGGTTACAGAAGCCAGTAGAGGGTGGTCAGGTGGTCAGTTATCTGTTACAACTTACAGGAAGAGAAGGGAAGGACATATATTCCTCTTGGTAGGAACAAATTGATATACATTATATGTAGAAAGCAGATCTATCAAGCTGAAACAGCTCCATTGTGGAAGAATTCACTAGGTCATTTTCAAGAGATCAAAATGATTCAAACACACATACATCATTTATAACAAGTTAAGCAACCTTCAGCTGAACAAACAGAGCTCAAGTAAACAGTATTTTAATAAGAAACTACTGACTTATTTAAGGAAGAAAGGAGGGTCTTTGGGAATCTGCTTCAGGAGATGTAAGTTAGCAGTGCCTTCTCCAGAGTGCATGGTCAGCATTAGAAACAAAATCCATTTTAATACTTCCCCAAGCTCAGAGAAACACAACCAGGAACATCTCCTCCAAGGATGTCAACCTCCTGAAACTTACCTAACTGGGGAGTAGGGAGAAGGGACTTAGAGTACACCAGGAAGCTAAGGGACACAAATGTCCATGCTCTGTGAAACACTCACAAACAAAAGGTGATGCATGAAGTGTGTGTTGTTTTTAGGTGCTGTTAAGTAGGAGCCAACTCATAGTGACCCCATGTACAATAAAATGAAGCACTATTCAACACTGTGCCATGCACATGATCTTTTTATGTTTGAGCCCTTTGTTTCAGACAAACTGCTTCTCATTTTGAATCATGCCACATCAGCAAAAGGTGGTCCTAGGTGCTTTACTTCATTTTCATCAGTAAGGTTATCTCCACTTTGAAGAGGCATCCATTCTGTAGTCCTTCCTTGAATGCCTTCCAATCTGAGGGTCACATTTTCCAGCACTATATTTAACAGTGTTTTTCTGCTGTTGATAGTATTTTTAATAGCTAATTTTTTCAGGATTGGAAGGTAATCCTGGAAGGTATTACTCTTTAGTAATTGGAAGGTAATTGGAAGGTCTTACTCTTTAGTCTGTCTTAGTCTGGAAGCTCAGCTGAAACCTGTCCATTATGGGTGCCCCTGCTGGTGGTATCTGAGATACCCGTGGCATAGCTCTCAGCATTAACAGCAACACACAAGCCTCCACAGTATGACTAGGGACACGCATGTGGGGGATGAAGTGTGTAATGCTGAGAAAATAGGGAAGTGTTTCCATGGTTTATAAACTCAACTTTGGTAGTGGCCACAGCCCATGTGACAGTGTTGCCTGAAGGGAGAACATATTAAGAAACTAAGAAAACGCACTTGTATTTTGTAAATTCAACGTTACTGGCACCTGCCACCATGGTGATGGTAATGCCTGAACATCTGATGTGCATATGTCCTGAGAAACTGGGAAATGCACCTGTACTTTCTAAACTTGACTTTGGTAATGGGCACAGTCATATTGGGAGCATGGGCAGTGGTGTCTGAGGTGCATACATGTCGAGACATTAGGAGCTTGTGTCCACACTTTCTAAACTCAACTTTGGCAGCAACAGTAGAAATTGCTGTCAAATCTATTAGATAATAACTGGCTGGCAGGTCGGCCTTCCTACTTAGGTTTTGGTTGGTGGATACCTAGGTAAGACTACTTGACAGCAGATAGGAATATAGACACTCAGATCCAGGTTTTTTTCTTTTTATTTATTTATTTTTTTCTTTTTTCTCTTTGCAGTACTGGGGGTTGAACCCAGGGCCTCGCGCCTGCATGCTCTGCAAGTGCTGGGCCACTGAGCTGCACCCTCAGCCCATTTTTCTTTTTTACTTTTTGAGACAGGGTCTCACTAAGTTACACAGACTGCCTCTGATCTCGGACTTGTGATCCTCCTGCCTCCGCCTCCCAAGCCTCTGGGATTATAGGCGTGTGCCACTGCACCCATCTCTATGCCAATTTTTCTTTAAATTTTCTTTTTCTGTTTTCATTTTTAATCTTTTTTCCTTTGAGGCTAAACAAGCTAATTACTATTGTTGTTAGGTGCTACTTGATTACAATACCCAAATTTATTTGTTAATAAAAGGGAGAATTTTTACGTTTTTATCCATTATACCTCTAGCAATGTTTATATAACATTATATATATTTTTCTATAGTGTACAAAAAGATTTATTTTCTTATCCTTTTTCTAGAATTCTCCTTTCTGCCTGTTCTTTTCCCTTTATCCTATCCAATCTTGCCCTTTCTCTTCCTTTTCCCATACCTCTTCCCCTGACTTTCACTCATCAGCAATTGATAACTTTACCAAAATAAATGCTGAGCTTACAAACTTACCCTACACGATTCCTACAATTTCCTTTCCTAAGGTAATTTCTCAAGTAAAACTGACTTCATATTAGTTTAATTGTAATTATAAATGTAATTTTAGTTGGAGTTGTTATGATAGTAATTGTTTTGTCCTTTCTGTGTGATACTAGAAATCAAGATCTTAAGAGAAGATTGTACACCAAGAAGAACCCCAAATAAATCAGGAAGTGACAACCATCCTAACAGATTCAAAAACCCTAATACAGAAATAGTTGTTATTGTTGTTAGGTGCAGTTGAGTCAGGTCCGACTCATAGCGACCCTATGTACAATAATGCAAAACACTCCCTGATTCTGTGCCAGGAATACGATTTTTTTTTTATGTTTAAGACCATTGTTGCAGCAGTGGTGTCAATTTATCTAGTTGACGGTTTTCCTTTTTTTCATTGACTTTCCACTCTCCCAAACATGATGTCCTTCTCCAAGGATTGGTCCCTCCTAACAACATATCCAAAATATATCAGATACAGTCTAACCATTCTAGCTTCCAAGGCACACTCTGATTGCACTTCTTCTGGGATAGATATGTTGGTTCTTTTTGCAGTCCATGGTATATTCAATCTTCAGCACCATAATTCAAAGGCATCAATTCTTCTTCTATCTCTCATTCATATAAGAAATATGAAAAAGCAAGATGATGAGACCCTTCCAAATGACAACTCCTCAATAACTGAAACCAAAGATACTGAAATGCTTGAAATACCAAAGAATTGTGAACTCTACTTATAAAAAGGATAAATGATCTCAAAGAAAATTCAAATAAACAGATGAATGAAATGACTAAGTCAATTCAAGAATTTGACAATCAAAAGCATCTAACTTAGAAGAAAAACTTGGAAAAGGAACCTAGTAAAAATCACAGTAGACAATAATACCAGTAAATTGGATCAAGAAGAAGAAGGAATATCAGGGTTGGAAGACAAAATAGAAGAAATACTACACTCAGACACCAAAACAGGGTGGAAAAAAGGTATATGACAGCAATTTCTAAGAACTATGGGACAAAATGAAGGGATGTACTTAAAAATCCATGTTGTGGAAGAAGGAGCTGATACTAAAGCTAAGCATAGAACATCTATTCAATGAAATAAGAACAGAGGCTCCTCCAACTCTAGAGGAAGAAATAGACACCCAAACAATAATGGCATCAAGAATCCCAAATAGACATGGCTAGAAGAGATCTTCTTCATGTCACCTTATGGTTATAATGCTACAACTACAAAGAGAAGAAACAATTTTAAAGACTATAAGAGAAGAATATCAGCTCACTTACAAATGCAAACCAACCAGAATAACACAGGCCTCTCAGCATTAGCCCTAAAAGCCAGGAAAGCATGGAATGATATATTTCAAACCCTGAAAGCAAATAATTGCCAACCAAAACTATTATGACTAGCAAAGTTATCCCTTAAAATAGATGGAAAAATGAAGACCTTCTAAGAAAAACAAATAATTCATGACCATCAAACCAGCATTTCAGAAGTTTCTTAAAGAAATCCTCTGCTCAGAGAAAGCAGACAGATAGACAAGTAGGAGATAGAGGAATGAATAAATCCCATGAGAAGAACACATGAACAGATGAAGAGTAAGAAAGAAGTATACATATCTTACTTAGTAAACCAGCAAGCCTCTAACATGACCATGGGAGAAAGTAAAGAATAATCAACACTAAAACTAACTAGAAAAAGAAATTACACAAAGCATCAAATTCCTATCAGGAATAACCCTAAATATAAATGATCTTAATGCTCCTCCTAAAAGACATAGATTAGCTAATTTGATTAAGAAAGAAGGTCTAATTATTTGTTGTCTTCAAAAGACACACTTCACTCAAAAAGACACGGAACCTGAAAGTGAAATGATGGAAAACAATTTACCAAACATGAGGGGAAGCAAAAAAAAAAAAAAAAAAAAAAAAAAAAAAAAAAAAAAAAAAAAAAAAAAAAAAAAAAAAAAAAAAAAAAAAAAAAAAAGCGGAAGTTGTTATACTGACATTTGAAAAAGTTTACTTCAGTCCAGAATTAATATGAAGAGACAAAGAAGGTCATTAAATATTAATAACTAGAACAATCAATCAAGAAGATGTAATGACTGTAAATATTTATGTACCAAACATTGGCAGATCTAATTTCATAAAATAAAAATTAGTGGCCATAAAGGAGAAGATAGGTCCAGAAACAACAATAATGAGTGACTTCAGTACCCTGCTTTCATCAACAGACAGATCATCTCAACAAAAAAAATCACAAAGGAATCCTAGAATTAAACACCATATGGCAACTGGACTTAACAGATACCTACAGAATATTTCACCCAACAGATGTGGAATAAACATTCTCAGCACCACATGGAAATTTTTCTAAAAGAGATCACATTTTAGCTCACAAAAACAGCTTTAACATAGTATTCCATGACATTAATGCACCATAGTTTGTTGAACCATTCACCTATTATAGGATATTTTGCTTGTTTCCAGTGTTGGTTTATTCCCTATGGACTTTTAAATATACTACTTATAGTTATCTTACAGACCTTATATTTTAAGCCAATATCTAAGAATTTTATAGATCTCTATTGACTAATATTTACTCTTCACTTTAGTATCATATTTTTATGACCTACTCATTATTACTCCCCTTTGTTGTCAAAATTGCTTTGTTTAATGAGTGAAACAGACTTGTAGATTAACTCCTGATATTTAGTGCTTTATATCTTCTTTCCTTAGTCATTCTTGCCTTTTTATTCTGTGTACATAACTGTGTCCTATGTCTTCTTTATATTTGATTAAAGAATCAAGGAATTTCTTATAAGAAACTATTATTTGTGATAATACAGATGTCATGTTGCACGTAATATATTTTTGTTGTTGTTAGATGCCATAGAGCCAGGTCTGACTTATAATGATCATATATGCAACAGAATGAAACACTCCCCAATGTTGTGCCATGCCTAGCACTATGTCAGTGCTTCTCAGTTTTTCATAGAGTTTCAATGGCTTATTGTCTTAGGATTGTTTTGGGAGTGGATTGCCAAGTCCTTCTTCTGTTTTTGTGGTGTTGGGGATTGAACTCAGGGCCTCAGAGCACACAGAGCAAGCACTCTGCCAACTGAGCTAAGCCCTAGCACCAGTAAAGAATTTAAATACATTTTTGCTAAATGTGCAGCTTAAAAATTAACTTTGTTTCAATTTATTTTTTGTAATATGTGGCAGAGGTAATTGTTGCAATTATAACATCCCAAAGTGCTATAAATACGTCTATTAGCATACTTATTATTGTATTGATTGACTATAGCAATTATAGTTACAGATTTTGGTGTATGTTTGACATTACAACAACTCTAAAGTGATGCATATGAAAATAAGAATGTATCTATTAATTTCTAGATTTTTCAGTGTCTAAAACACTGTCTTTATTGAATCCAATGCATGTTCAATAAATATTTACTGAATAAATAAATAAATATGTAATTAAATATATAACTAAGTACATGAAAATAGACTCTCTATATTTTCCATTATATCCCAAAGAGCATCTTGAACATTATAAACACTTAAGAAACATGAAAAATTGTTGAAATACTCTGTGAAATACCTTTAATTTTATTGCTCAAACTCTACCTGCAAAGATTGTTCCTTGAGCCTTTCATCAATAGGCGGAGAGAGGCAATGGAAAAGGCACTGAACAAATGGGCTTGGTCTAAAATTCCAGCACTTAGGAAGCAGACTGAAGCATGAAAATCACAAAGTCAAGGCAAGTCTGGGCTATATAACAAGACTCTGTCAATACCAAAAACAAAACCAGAAATAAAGCAATAAAAATAAACAAATAAAAATCAAAACAAATAAACAGAAACCAAGAAAGAAAGAAAAAGCACTGAACTAAGAATTTATTTTATTATTGAATTTTATTGATTTTTTTATTTTTGATATGATTTTGGACATTTCACTTTTACAGTCCTAAGAGTTTTCATTTGTAATGGAAAAAGCCAATGCTTTATTACTCTGTACCTCATCAACATTTACCAAAAAAGGGGGAAAAAAGAATTTTCATTTGTAAAATGACGATAAGACTCACTATGCACACTTCCCAGGTTGTGCTGAGAATGGAATATTTTAATTGGAAATATTTTGTAAATAAAGGGATCTTATACAAATGTAAAGAAAAAACGCAAACATAATCTACAATTTTTGTTTATCTGAGATTATCTTTTCCATTCAAAGAAAGATCTGAATGACATTTTTGTGGTGGTCAAATCAGGAATGTAGAAAACACCAGAATGTGTTCTGGTGAAGAGTTGTTCAAATTAGGTATGTTTTTGTATTTCTGAGACACAAGTGATAACCTGATCACACATAATAGAGCATAAATTGGAATTAGAATTATTTAGCACTGTTCTACTTTCAAAAATAAAACTTATTAGATATTAACTATACCCCAAATCAATCTGCCATTTAAAACCCTCTGAATAGCAGAGAAGCACTGACAATAGTGTTTCACCTGCTGTACATAGAGTTTATATGATTCGGACACTGACTCACGGCACCTAACAACAACATAGGCAGTTTAAATATCCAGTTTCAAAGCTGTCTTCAAGTCATGAAAACAAGTCTCAGTAGATTGTATTCATCAATTATTTTAATAGTAAAGTTTAATTAAACTTTAAAAGTTCATACAAAATTTGCAGCAGAAATCTATGTGTAATGTTCAATAGGAATTTCTTTTCTTTTCTTTTTTTATTGGAAATTTTTAATGTACACCTTAATGTGATTCATTCTGACATGCTTTTCATTGTGACATTTTCATATATGCCTTTTGTTGTATATTATTCATATAGGTTCCCCCTTACCCTCTTGTATGCTTACCCCCATCCCCCCATCAAAGACTTCGCTATCATTTACTTGACTTTTTATGGTAATATTTTTCTATATATCCTTGGGTTCCAGTTCTGTTTAAGACAGAAACTTTTCCTTCAGTGAACAATAGGAATTTCTGAAAGGCCAGGTGCAAAGTCAAGAATAAAGATTTACCAGTGACCTGTTTAAACTATCTGAGGTAGCCATTTGATTTGTTAGGACTTAACACAACT